>JAPDSC010118382.1:0-34063 GCA_026290005.1 Latrodectus geometricus
TCATAACGGAAACGAGTGGTCATCAACAAAAAGATCCTGATCATGGAGAGTACACCTAGTACCCATTTCCTAGGCTCTATCTTTAAACAATTTTAAAATATTTTGTCCTAGAAAATTCCTGAGTGCAATTCTGCATGATTATGACGAACTGAATTATAAAGGAAAATTCTATTTTATATGGAATAAGTAAATATGAAGATACCATACTTTGTCTTTTTAAATACAATTTTGTTTACACCTATTTATCCTATATGAATGATTAGGAAGGTTTCGTTTATTTGCTGCTCAACGACCATTGTATGCAAGCAAGAGGTAATTAAGATTCAACTAATTAGATGGATACAAGGGCTAATTAATGAGAAATCCGCAACACTACCATCATTCAATCCCAAAGAAGGATACACCGATTAGATAGACTTATTTTGTTATCAGAGGACATTTAGAATTTGAAGATGTTTTAAATATTATTTTAAAATTTGGAAGATAGAGTTTAAAAAGAGTCGTTGACATATGGCTTGAATTTCTACCCGGACAGAAAATCTGCACAAAGAGGAATGTCACATGACAAAATCTTAACTGTATACTTTATAACCTTAGATCAATAAATTTAAATGATTTTGATTGCTTTGCTTTGTGATATTCAATTTCCAGCTGTTTGTTGACAATCTCGAATTAAAAGCTACAATGTTACAAGTCTCTTAAGAATACATTTTCAGTAACAGAAATGAATTACTTTCGCCCGGAAATATTTCTGTTTAAGTAATTTTTGATTTTATTCACCTCTTGGTTATTCAAACTGAAAATTATTTATTAACAATAAATGGGGGCAGAATAGTAACACTGTAAATAAATAATTCTTACATGAAACCAATTTTATGAACGCAGAATATTCTTTTAAAAATATATTTTCATTATTTTTAAAGCAGAAAAGATTTATATATAGAAAACGAAAAAAATTATCTTCACACACATTTTACTTGATTAAGGAAAAATTATGTAGGCTGAGATTTACTGTACGGTCACCCTTGGCGAAATTTTTCCAGATTTCGCGATAAATAACATTTTTTGGCAACCCAACCAATTCCGACAAATCGCAGATGAGAGATTCCGAATTTTCAATATTCTGTTTATTTTTAGACCTCGCTTGAGCAAAATAGCGAGATTTTTGGCGACTTTTTGGAAAAGTCGCCAAGGGTTACCGTGCAGTAAATTTCTACCAATTATGTAATTTTATTAATAGATTCTGTTGCAATTCGAGTGAGATTTAATTGATCATTCTATTTCTGTAATATAAAATTTTCCGGTGACGCAAGAATAAAGGTGTTAAATAGTATTAATTGTTTCTTTGCCGAAAATTTTTTCTGTTCTATTTCAAGGCGCTAATAGCTCCAGTCAATGGATAGCTTCTCAAACCGATGCTTTAGTCTTTACAAATGGAATCGGTTTATTAACAAAATGAACAACAATATTTTTAATTTCGATTCTCAAAGAATTCAAGCCACAGAAAAGCAATCGATACCATTTTTTTCGTGTACTTGGAACAATCAATGTTTTTACGCTCAAAATGTTCTTCAAGTTCTTTTAGAATTCAAATCGAATGAGTCATAAGACAAAAATGATTCAATGTTTTCAAACAAAGCTATTCAGCTATGGTTAAACAACTGTTGTCAACAAGTGCATTGTGGGAATCCATTGAAAATCTCTTGAAACCATGGCTATTTCTGTCGCGTAACGCAATCAATGCTTTCTACATACGTTCTCATTTGAACAATTTCGAATGAAGTGAACTTTTTGAATTCGATTCTTTACTCAAATTGAATTATGTAATTAGTCAGAAGCAAAAGGATTTTCATTTTATTATAAAATTAAAAGTGTAAATATAATATACACTTTTTTATAATACATAAAAAAGTGTATATAATATTAAATACACCTAATAATCTTTATGTATTATTTGTTTTATTAGCACTTTATACTATTTTCAAATGCAAGCAAATGTTATCACATTTAGAACTAAATATGTGCACATTGTCTCTAAAATTTAATTTGAATAACAGCAGACTTTTAAGTGATTCAGTTTACAACATTTGCACTCAACGTGCACATAATGTGTACATTTTATATAAAAACACCTAACGAATGTTATACGATAAATGTGGAGAAGGCATATCAAGTCGTATGTGTGGGTGAGATTTATGTCCGTCCTATAGGAAATCTCATACAAATCTCCAAGTCCTTTGTCAAGAAAGGCTTCCTAAAAAATACGTTTTTCCCCAAATTTTTACTTTTTTATAGTAAAATGAACCCATAGAATACATATTAAAATGTATTTTCTATAAGATGAACCTAAATAATTTTTACAGATTTTTTTTATTAAATTTTTATAATATTTTCAAACGTTTGCACACATAATCACATTTAGAACTAAATATATGTAAATTTTCTCTAATATTTAATTTTCATAATATAATAAACAGCAGTTCCTTTAGGGGGTCAGTTTACATTAATTGTATTCAACACGCAAATGTAAAATATACCTAATGATGCGTGCAATTTATATAAAAACACCTAACGAATATAGAATAGACGAGCAGAATGCACTCGTAGTGATATGTATGTGTCAGATTAAAGCCTCTCCCATGGAAAATCTTATTGAACTACAAGCTAACAATTATTTTTCCATTCCTTAAAAATATAATCAACTCCAGGCATTGCAAAAATAGGCATTTCCTATGACTGAAAATTTAATAAAATGCATCTAATCTCATGCAAATTTTCAAGTCCTTCGTCAAGTAAGGAGTCATGAAAAATTAAGTTTTTCTCCAAATGTTTAATTTTATAATAAAATGATGCCATAGAATACACTAAAAAGTGCATTTAATAGTAAAGAAAGATAACTACTAGGGATTTTTATTTTATTAGCACTTTATACTATTTTTAAAGTAGTGCAATTGTTATCACATTTAGATCGAAATATGTGACAATTTTCGCTACGAAATTTAATTATCATAATAATTTAAATAACAGCTGTACCTTAAGAGATTAAGTATTGATAAATAGTGTAAATATGGCAACATAATAAACTTGATGAAAATCTGTTATTGTTTCTAACCCCAGATGGCATAATGTTACAACACCATCTCCATAAAATCAAAGCATCAGAGAATATGATCAAGGGAGGTCTGTTCTGCCCTGCACCAATGACACTCCAGAAAGTTCCTCTCCTCCTTGAAGACATATAAGGGAATTGATTGATGAGACCACTCGAAAAGCGTGAGAGAGACATTTTCATTTTCCTCGAAAAATTAAACGGGTGACAACGGGTTTTTTTTTCCCAAAAGTACCATGTGTATTCAGGAGGAAGTTTCCAATGTGCATTGAATTCAATTTTTTTTAATTAATGATCTAAAAACATATGCTTAAACGTAGTCTACATAAATTCTTTATTATTTAAAAATTGAACAATTTTTTTTTTCTTTTTTTTTTTCCACAATTTGAAACAGATGAAATATTGTGATGCTTTGAAGTAAAGCTTTAATAATTCATAAAATTAAACATAATTTAAGAATTTTTTCATGTTTCTTTTCATAGTTTTAGAAGTAAAATGATCAACAGAATTTTAATAGATTAAAATATTTAAGTTTTCCAAGGTAAAAGGATTTTTAATGGTATTATATATGCAGTGGTAAGGAAAAAGTAAAATAATTCCTTGTTGAAATCCAGAATAAGAGAAACTCACAAAATATAGACGCTTTCTATGAACCTCTACTTTACGAAAACAAATTTACGAACTAGTGGCTGATCACTAACAGGATCTAATACTCAATAATTTTAGTTCCCATTAACGACCTAAAATTTAAAATGTCTATTTTGCAAACAAATTTTTGGTTTGAGTTCATTTTTATACATTCCTCTTTCATTTTACATTTGAAAAATTTGGATGGACGCTCTTATTAGTAAACATTTGATATTTAAAAAGCTAACAGCATTTGCTGATATTGAAATCCTGAATTTATTTTTAAGCATTTTGTGTATAGTTTCTTATGTGTCCTGACTCTCATCTTACAGTCCTCACATTTGGCTTGATTTTCTAGCTCAGTAGTCATTTTAAAAATATGACGGCTAATTAGACAAGGACCTACAGTTTAAAATGGATCCCGAACAACTATAAACATCCATACTCAAGGTGTGATTCGAACCAATGAACTGTTGAACCAAAGGCCAGAGTGCTAACCATTCTGCTGCCAGTACAGATGCCCATGTATCAGAGTATTTATCATGGCTTCAAATGCAAATACTGTAAGATTCTTCTGCAAGAACTGATCACAGCTTGGAATCATCTTATGAGAAATATTCTAAGCATAATGCACTAGTCAACCATTATTTTGACCCACGAACTTTATTGAAAAAACTAGCCAACAGCTTTTACTTAACAACTTGAGTTAAGATGGTGAAAAATAGATAAGATGTCTACAAAGTAACCTAGAGATGACCGAAATTTCATTTCAGAACTCTGATGTGCGTAAGAAGTACCACATGATTAAATAATTAAAAAATGTGCTTTTTAGAAACCGCAATTTATAAACAAAATAAACTTAATTTGAGTGATTGGTAATAATTACTTCTAAATATGAATTTCATTTTGCATGTGTTTCTTATACAATGCAAACTAAATAATTTTTTTCTAGAAGCACTTTATAAAGGGAGAACAGTTTGGTACAAAAAACTAGTTTTAAGATTTTTTTTTACTTTGACTTAATTTTGAATTTTAAAAGCATTAAGAAGAGTTGTTTTTCAGGTTTTTATGAGTTCTTTGAATTGAGTGTCCACAGCAGATAGATTAAAATTTTAAAAATTTATAGAAAAAAATCAATTTAAAATGCTATAAATAAACAATACCATGTTTTCTTTTCTCTTATGGTACCACATATAAAAATTGGTATTGAAGCTTTAATAGACATTCTTAATGAATAATAACAGCAACAAATAAAGTAAACTAAGCAAATATTTTAGAGGAATGAGAAACAAATCTTTTAAAAAAATGTGCATTGAGAAAACTTATTTCATTATACTCAAATAACTTTCACAATAAATTTAATATTTTTCACAGCATATATTACAAAAAGTATTAGATCCATAATGAAAATTATTAAACAATGAATAAAAGCTGTTAGTAGTTTCCATCTGAAATTGGCATGTGTTTCTGAATTTCTCATAAACAATACTATACAATTATAAAATTATAGCATATATTTGTATGGTTAAAATATTTTGAATAAAACAACATAAATGCTGTTGCATATTTATTTACAAATAAGTTTACATAATCTATTTTTCTTCTTTTTCAGAAAAGCCTAATTTTTCCCATTCTTCCTGAGCCATTAAATTCCTAACAATGAAAAATTTAATTAAATAACTGTAAAAATACACAAGTCATATTGAAATAACAAAATAAATAAATATACATTAGACCAAAAACTTTCAGAGTAATTGAATTATTCAGAAAGTTATTTGAATCAATATTTTAAGACAAAAAGATTCATTATTCTAAGATTCAATATACATACATACATATATAAAATTAAGGAAATATATACAGATACTACAGATGGGTGGGACCTGGGTTCGAATCCTGGCTCGAGCATGGATTTACTTTCTCTCTCTCTCTTTCTTTTCTTTGTCCTTTCTTTGTGTGTGAATGGTTGCCTACCCTATAAACTGGTACCTATGGCATGTGTGTACTGAGGAAGTCGGACTCCACACCAAATATGGTTCAGTTGGAAAAGTGGAGCAGCGCACCCCATATTGCTGGCCTGGCTGGCACACGACAACAACAAGGAAATATATACAGGTAATTATGTAAATAATGGAAACAACTGAAAAAAAATGATATTTTTAAATGTACTTTGTAAGTATTATAAAATAATAGCCACCATTTTTTAATAAATAGAAATGTACATATTCTGGTAGCATGTGACAGCTTTACTGAGGTTCTGTTAGATTTAGATACTTTTTCCAAAAGTATCAAATGTCAGCCTCAGATTTTCAGTGGCTAAGTTGTAGGAGCAAGTGAGACCCAAACATTTTAATTTTTATGGATTTTTAGAGGTATGGCATCTAAAGTCATGTCACAATCATACACACAATGAAGCAATACTAGCTCAGCAAAATAAAATTGTGAGTGGAAAGAAAAGTTCATTAAAAGAGATGGGTATTGAAGTGAACTGGGATGTTTAAAAAGTGCACAACTGCAGTAAAAGTGTCGGCAAAGCTTAATCAGCACCTGGATTCTTCAGGATCAAAAGTTGAGATTAGAAAACATATTCATAAATGGAACATTTATGGCAGAGCAGCAAATGCCATCTACAGTGGTATCACATTCACTAAATCTAGTTGATTGAAAAAAGTAGAAGAAATTTTTCACACATTCACCTACATCAGGACTGCTGTGAATTTGGAGGACACCTGCACAATCACATGATTGAGATTAATTCCTTCCATCTGCCAAAGATGGAGGTGGATCTGCCATGATAAGGGCAGAGATGACATATTGGACCAATGAGAGAAAAGATCATTGGAGAGAAGTAATAAATAATTTTAGTTGGCCAGGTTCATCCTATGATGCAAATTTTTATTTCCTGCAAGATATGGAATTTTCCTTGATGATAATGCAGCTATCCGTGCTGCAGGATTCATTCAATCAGGATTTGAGGAATACGAAGATCAAAATCATACATCTATTTTGGCCCAGTCATCTGACATCAATATAATTTATTTGTTGTGGTCTATCTTAGAATGTTCAGTACAGAGAATCGATATCCTACACATTATTAATAAAGGATTCTTCCAAATCTAAGGTGTTATATTTTTTGATAATTACCCATATATACATATAATAAAGCCTTTGATTATACTAAGAAACAAGAGTATGGCATGCATATATATATAATAAAAGCCAGCAGTATTTTCATTGAACTGCTATGTCCTAGCTTGTTAAGATAATTAAAAAATAGATAGTATAATAAAAAAAGTATAAAAATCCATAATTTTTTTTCATAAGTCTGACATTTGATAATTTTTGGTACAGAAACTTTCATTCCATAGGACTTTTAAAACTTCAATTATTTAACACCTTAGAAAAATAATATATATATATTTGGGTAATAATCAGCTAAACAGTTATTTGTAAGTTAGACAATAATATTTAAGCAATAATCACTTTCATAATTTGAGTTAACTTTCGACACTATATAATGTACAGCCTAACAGTCAAGGGTTGTTGTAAGGATTTTAACATCCACTCTCTGCATAGATTTCCTTCAATACATAATAGGCCATATTAATGAGTTGCAAGCAAGAAAACTAGAAAAACTCTCAAACATTCACCCAGACAGATGTACATGCAGACAGGCAGAAGTGCAGCCATCTCCTCTTGTCAACAATGCATGGGATCGAACTCAAAGCCTTGTGATGGAACAAGTGAAACATCATGGAAACAGGACATGCATGAGCTCCATTTCAAATGAATTAAATTAAATCAAATCAATAATTTTACATGCTTTGTAACATGTGCCACACACTTAATTCAGGTTTGATGTCCTATGACCACATTTTTATTTAAACAGGGATAAATTAGGCATTTAATCACTACAAATGATGGATGTTTATTCAGACTCAAAACAGAAATTGAACTTATAATATGTAAGCTAAAGTGATAATTCTTTAACCTTCAACTTAGTTTTACAAAAATCAGAATAAAAATTATTACAGTAACTAAGGACAGTGCCCTCTAAGAAAATTGGAGATTTCCTTTTGAGGCTAACTCATATTTAAGCAAATATAATGAACTTAATTTAACTTATAAATTTATTCAGTTCATGTTTTATTATTTGTTAACTAAGCATATGCTGAGTTCCTTCAACCCCTGTTTACTCTCAATTTATATTAAATACAAAGCTGATAGAAATGAACTTTCAATTTGTGAAATAAATATTAATATCAAATTATGTTTCATTTAAATGGAATAATTTAATTTCAGATAAAGAAAAGTACTCAATCTACAAATAAATATTTTAATTAAATAGATTAAAATCAAAGAAACAACATAAAAGTTTTCGTTTATTTAGTCTATTAATCATTCAATGGTCACTTTTTGCATACGAACAACATAAAAGGAATTTTGAGAAAGAAACATGATGATTGTATAAAATTTTTTGTATTTATAATTCATTATATATTTGTATACATACATAATACAGAAACACATAAATAAGTATATATATATATTATAGAAAAACACAGATAAATATTAAAATTTATAGCAAGATGCTTATTGAATGACATTAATGAATATTTTTATAGAATATTAATTCCCATAAAATCAATAAGAATAAATTAATTAATGAATAAAATAAAAAAATAAGTAATCAAAATTATTATTTACATTTTATAGCTTTTAATTCTTTTATATTAATCTTGTTATGTTGGAATTTGCATTTATATCATTAAACAATGCTTTTTAATTTTAGTTGTTAAATATCCAATATTTCAAAGACACTGCTTCCCACGATATTCGCTGACAATTCAACTCTATGGTGGATTTAAAAATCTTTACAATCAAGCTTAATAATCTCAAATAGACTTTAATTAACATGATTTATTTTGAGAGTCAATTGATTAGATATGAAGTTGGATCTAGAAATGAATTAAATTCAGAATGTATAACACCAGGGTAATTATTGATTAATATTGCCGAGCTGAAGATGACTCATTTTCTGCACAGATAGTTTTCTGACCAACAAGAGCTAAGGAATGGAATTTACCAGTAATTCTTTTACTACTGGAATGGAATTTACCAGTAATTCTTTTACTAAGAGCCATTTTGAGGTAACTATTATTATGTCTTTCTGCTAGGATCCTTTTTCCGTTTTTTCAGCACCACAAAGAGCAGAAGTGATGGCACTTTGTCCAGTGAGGAACATTCAGTGGGTATGCCATCATAGACATCAAAAGAGGGTAGGTCATCATAATTTAAAAATCAAGGATCAAGCAGAGAACCCATAAAGATATCATTGGTGGTGAACTAAATGCCACAATTTTGGCACTTCAGTCACTAGCTCCAAATTCCTTTAGGAAGCCAGTTATCTTTTCTGATTTGATGCTTGCACCATCAGACACATTACATAATCAAAAAAGCAATAGCTTAAATATTCAGGAATCTAGAGATAATATTAAGAAATTTCACATAGAATTTCTTTATAGTCTTTTTCACAATCGAGTTGATGGACTAAAAATAGTAGGTCTGGTTGACTGAGAAAAGTGGCTGCTGTCCTTCAAAAATTTACAATGAACAAGAGGTATCCTTCAATAAAACTTATTTTTCTTTTAGATTAAAAAAATAAAAATCCTTTAAAGATTTTACTTCTTGTGCTAGTAAAGCCCAGTACTTCCTGTTATATTAGATGTTGTTTCAGTTACTTCTTTAATACTTTTGAGAAGACAAGATTGCTTACATGCTCATTTATACAATGCTGTTGTTGTAGACATTTCATTATGTTCTCATGTGGTTTTAGTCTATCAATCACAGTAGCCTATGTCAAGCACTATCTAAATGCTGATAGAATTGAGGTACACTGGCAAAATAAATGTTTGATAGTCTAAGAATCAATTTAATTGGCATTTCATGAATAAAAATAATTTAGAGACCAAACTAGTTCTTTGAAATAACTAAAAAGCATACTGAAGCAGTGTTAACAAATTTATTTTTCAATATACAATTAAAAATTAAGTAAAAAAAAGTGCCTAAAAATAAATATGAAGAATTTCTTGTTAATTTTGAATTAATCATTAACTTGCAAAATGAAATACATTTACCATTTATTTTAAAAATGATCATTTATATTTTAGTCAAAAATATCTGGCTTTGTTTATAATTTATCTTGTTATTTCGTAAAATACGTTAAGCATTTTCATATTAATATTTAAGTTGTTTTGTAAATTATGAAAGAATAGTCATGGTATATTTCTGCTAAAAATATACAAAATAACATTTGATAAATATTTTACTGGGACAGTTTCATTCTGTAATAATCAAGGAAAAAATACTTGGCACAAAAATTTAATTTTATTAAAATCATACTGCCTTTGAAACTTTTTGCTTTAATAAGCATTAGTAAAAATTTGCTTTACTTTCAACCTCAATTTTCATTGGAAAAATTTATTATATACTCATTTGTTATTAAAGATCTATAAGAGTTAAATTTGTACTTAAAAACAATAGCTTGCAGTTATCAGAAAATAATTTATACATTGTCCCACCAAAGGATCTTAACAATTTTAAATTCAAAAAAGGAAATGAAAAGTCAAGTAAATTTATACTTCAAAATTCATAATAAAAAGCGTGATTCTTGAAGTATTATAACAGCTATTGAGAAAATGATATCCATTTTAGCAATTCCAAACTTATGTAAATCAACAAAGTTTTTTTTATCATATCTTTCATGTCTTTTTGTAACATTTCTGAGATTTCTCCAAAATCTTCTGATTTCACTGCTCCAGATTTTTTTTTCTTGGGTCTACCAGAAAGAAAGATCATATGAACCAACCACGATGTTTTATACAATTTAGAGTGAATATTAAATGAGAAATTTCAAAGATCTAAAGTAACTTTTTAAAAGTTCATGGAAGATGTGCTAAAAAAAAAAAAAGCTCACATTTATCATTGGCAAAGAGGGGGGAGGGACTATCTTTTAGACATTATTTTTTTTTTTTATAAAAGTTTGAGGTCACACACATATTACAATACAAGCTTCAAAAAATAAAGTATTTTTCCTTACATTTTTTAAATTTAAAATCATGAAGGGATTTTTGCAATTAGAATTACAATGAATATTAGTAAATATGAATATTAGTAGTCACAACAGCAGAGTCCAAACAAAAGGATGTTATGGAAAAATAAAAGAATATATAGAAATGAAAATAAAAAGAACATAATCATATTATAAATCATTTTGAAGTAGATTTAGGCTTACTTGTCCATTCGACATTGTAAATAATCTTTTGCAAGTAGTCTGCACTCTGCATTTGAGTTATCTTGTCGATTTAAACATAACAGATACTTTAACATATGCTTTTTACATTCCCCTACAAAAATAATTAAAAGAAATGTAACTTCTAAAACTATTAATTATTTTTTTTAAAAAAACTCATTTTTTAGTCAAAATGGAAAAATAAAAAATTTTTTAATGTAATTTATAAAATCTAAATCACACAAAATTAAAATGTTGAAATTTTAGTATCTACAGAAAACACAATCCAAACTTTTTTAATGTTGTGGAAGTTAAAGAATACAGAAAATCTGCTGAACAGTGAAAGTAGGGCTATTCATTAGAAACAGTAATCAGGACAAACGTTAAAAAGCTTTGACATTGTAATAGGAGTCTAATAGACAAAGGCTGTTATAGCATTTTAATATTTATTGCATAAGTTTCCTTTCATGAGAATTTTCATAGATAGCGGGCCATATTCCCATACAGCGAGATAGGAAACCCAGAAAGCTCTTACCTGACAGATAAGCATACAAAAGGCAGAAGTGCAAGCCCCATCTCCCTTTATTCAACAGTGAATGGAATCAAACCCAAAACCTTATGCTTCAAAGCACATTGTTCTATCCCTAAGCCACAAAAAAACAATGAGCTTTTTTAAAAAGCTTAAGGAAAAAAAAAAACATTTTGAATGAAAAATATAACTATGCCTGGGGACCCTCAACCCCTCAGAAAATTTTCTTTGAAAATGCATAAAAATTTTATGGCCAGTGATTAATAAATATATCTCTCCTTAACTGTGACTGCACTACAATTTGTATCATGATGGTTTGGTTTATTTTTTTAATTTTAGATATGTTTCTATACACAAGGGTTAATTTAACTACAAAATTAATTGATTCTGAAATAGATTCTAAACTACTATAAATATTCATGTCCAAAGGTGGAACTGTTGCAAAATGAAAGCAAGAATATAAATGATTTAGGCAGGAATTTGATGATTATTTGTATGACAGGTGCAAGAGTAGAATGTCTTTGTATTAAAGCTTGATAGAACATTGACAACCAATCAGTCACAATAAAAAATTCATGAAGTTAAAAACAAAAATATAGAAAAAGACATAATGAATGTGTTACCTTTTTCTCTAAATTTAATTCTTACTTAAAAAGAATTCCTACTAATGAATAATTAAGTTAATTTTTATGTCAATAATTTAAGTATCTTTGTGAAAATATGAAAAAATGGCTGCAACTGTTAATGTCTGCTTCATTACAGCATTTTCCACCTGTTTCTTCAAGATAAGGCAAACTTTGTTGAAAATCAGGTACTGAGGTACATTACTAATGTACCCTGCCCACTATTATCTCTCTTATCAAATTTATTCTACTTAAACTTTATTTTATAAAATTAAAATAAAACTAAAAGGATTACATTTTGAAACCATTTGTGAAAATTCAAACAGAATTACAAAACATTTTTATAATTAGCTAAAGGTAAGGGAACTTTTTGGAAACAGAGTAAACCTTAAGGAGTATAACAGATTATTGATATTCACGAGAAGATATTTAAAAATTTACTAACATATAGTATTTTTCAATTAATTAACAATTTTAGTAGAAATGAACTCTTTCACAAAATTATTTATTAATTCAAAATCTGTTTGTAACATACATTAGGAGAAAAGTCCAGCAGTGTAGTGCTAGTACTTAGCGTTCCTAAGCCACAGGTCTGAAGTTCTGCCCTCGGAATGGGTAAGCTCGATTCAGTCTTTTATTCTTTCAGTGGATTGAATACCAAGTATGATAGGAATTAAAAATTAGAGGTTTTGCATTTGGTTGATTACCTAACTATGACACATGCTTCACACCCCAGGAAAAAATAAGAAATCACAGGAAAAATAAAATAAGAAATAACAATCCAGGTAAAAATAGAAGGGGCCCAGGGCCTTCAGTCACTAAAGTAAATATGGGCACTGTAGGCCTTGGCTTCACACGGCTGTTGTGCCACTGAGTTTAGTTTATACTTTAGAAGAAAAATTGCTGTTTCAAACTGAATTTGCACTTTTGTTATAAAAAAATTATGTGAAGCAACTTTCAAATTTAGCAAAAACCAATTATAATATTAAATCATATGAGTGTAAGTAAGCATTTAAATTAATCTATTTAAGGACTGAAAAATCATAAAAAAGTTATATTGAAAATTAAATCAAATTTGAATTAAATCCTTCTTACAGCTATGTAGAAACAAAATCTAAGAAACTATTTAAAAAATTTTTAAATGAAAAATATATCAACTCTTAAAGTAACCTTCTAAAATATCAATATCATATGTTCCAATTGGTTGTTCCTCTCGAAAGATTTTATAGTATATATGTATATAAGGATTTCTATTAAATATAACATTTATTTGAATAAATTGTTCAATTATACTTGCATAATAATATTCATCTATTAGATTTTTTCTTTCTATAATGCAAAGAAACAAAGAAACTATTTTCATTGTTTTAGCGTGCACAGTTCATTGTTTTAGCACAGCACAGAACTGATGGCATCTTATGTAGTGAGCCATCCAGTGGCTGTGCAATGAAGAGCCAGCAATGTATCTTGATAACTTAGAAAAAAAAAGCAACAAGCAGAAGAATTCGAAACTTCTTCATCTTCTTCGTGAGCTTGTCAGATATGTAGCACCTCTGCATTGTTGCATTTTGTACCATGCTCCAAGCCCAATTTCTTCTTAGTTCCATTGTCTTGTGTCAGCTACTTTGTTTATAAAGTCTGATAGGCCCTTAATGGAGTTTAGGTGTAACTCTTTAGGACATGGATTACCTAGAGTAGTGAATCTTGTAAGGGCAAGAGCATCACACTCATATAGGATATGATGAGCTGATTCTACCCCTGGGTGGCATTTCCTACAAATTGGTTCCTGTTTAAAAAGTCCCATTGTATGAAGGTGTTTCCTGAAATGATAGTGCCCAGTAATGAAGCCTACAATTGCTTGAGTCTTCAATCTTAGGAGTCTAAGAATTTCAGATGCAATTTTCTCAGATATGAGTTGAAAATCATACTTTTTGCATGTTTCTGTCCAGGAGAATCACGCCAAACTTTGTTCATCTCCTGTTTTTCCCATTTTTGAATGACCTTTCTTGTAGTCTTCATGTTGATCCCACAAATTCGAAACTTAACAAGCTACTTCAAAAAATATCATTTCACTGAAAGGACATGATCTATTTTAAGTGTCACAGCTGCTATTAGAAAATGCTTCATGCTGCCATTAGAAAACGATCTTCAGATAAGTCAGCATAAAACTACTTGCCTTTTGGTTGCAAAAATAACCAACCAATTTTCAGCCAAGCTGCTGCATTCTATTACAGAAAATATCTTTTATTATAATTTTCATAACAGGTCAAACATTAACATGGTAAAAATAAGTATGAATAATAAGGTTATATTCACATTTTAATTCTCTTATTGCAATATGAATTATTAACAAATTGACAGATGAAAAAAAAATCTATTTATTTCTAAATAATGTAACATAAATTAGAAGTGCAGTTACATATAGTGCAAATGCAGCTCTAACTATATGGGAAAAATATACAATTTTCGTAATTAGAATTCTACATACCATCATGATCTAAAGGAAAACTTCCTTTATCTGGTGGCGTAGGAAAGAAAGGCCTCTGCTGAAAGGTTAATGAAGACATGTTTGAACTTTCCTAAAAAGAAATAAAGTCATTTTCTAAAATAAAATTTATATTTGCTTCAAACTATATGCATAGCCTGTCAGAGAAGTTATACAAATATTTAATGAAGAGAATAAGTATGATATACAGCAATAAGTTATGAATAATGAAAATTTTATATTTTCAAAGGAATATAATTAATTTTTTATGAGCCCTAAATTTTTATAACTAATTCTGCAAAATAAAACTTTTTTTTTTTGCAAAAAAGGGTTAGTAGAAGCAGAGTTTACAATTTAAAATGGATTCCCAACCATAATAAACACCCAAATGCACAATGGGATTCAAATTCCTAAGTGTTGAAATTAAGACCAAAGCAATAATCATTTGGCTGCAAGCTTAGGATTCAAGTCTTTGAAATAATTATCTTTCTGTGGTCACTTTTTGTATTTAAGGATAAATTGACAGTAGCTTACAATTTAAAAGAAAGATACACAACAGACATCTACAACACAAGTTTTTGAACTTTAAGACCAAATCATTGGCCCCTTAACGCTATAGCAGCCCATTATGGAGGAATTGATATATTTTGAAATGCAATTTGGAAAATATTGTTCCAAGTTACTAAAATTCATGAATATCATTCAGTATTTGCTGAAACTCATTTTAGTAAACATTTCTTCAAATGTATTTGATAGTTAGACTATGTAGGTAGGGCAAAGAGAACATGACTTGGCATTTGAAACAGACTTATATGAAACTCATTAAGAAATGTATCATTCAGGGAATAAATCTAGTTCATAATTTGAACAATGTAACAATAGCAATTCAAATTGTAATAAAATATTATTATATTAGTTCAAAAAGTTTTTTGTTTTTCCAACAATTTTGCACATTTAAGTAGTTTAAGAAACAAATAAGACATCCATTGTTAAATTTCATTGCTTCGATATTCATGAATATTTGTTTTAGCTAAATATAGATACATATTTTAGAACATTTATTGATCATCTACATCTTTTATTCCTTATCATTAAACTTGGTCTAAACTTTCCGTTATAAGGCCTTAAATAAATTTTCACCAAATGATTTCAACATAAAGTCTTCATTTTTCTGAATTGACAAAGAATTTTTTTATGGTTCATTTTAGTTATTATTTTGGACTGTAATTAGATACATTCTAAGAGAGATTCAAGATTTGAATTATTAAAGAAACAGTTCATCAAAAGCATTACATCGAAGTTCTATACTTTAAAAAGAAGATCATATTCAACATAACATGAATTCAATATCATTTTACAATTACTGACTAGGCAATGTTATATTGTAAGTAAAGTTGTTAACAATAAATATTTTTAAGTGGTTTTAATATGCATAAAAAAACAAAAGTATAAAAACTTAAGAACTAGTGAAAAATCTTTTTTTTATAATTCTAGCATAAAATTTTAACATCATTATCATATGCAAATTTTGGTGTGGAGAATGCACTATTACTCCTACATTTAAACAAATGCAAATTTACAGCAAAATTGATTAAAAGCACAAAGCATCTTAACATCCAAATATAAAAAAAGGAGTAAATAATTACATTTAAATAATAAATCAAATACAAATTTAAATGGGAAAGCAATTATTTCAAGAAAGGTTCTATATAGTATAAAGTTATAAAGACCTTTATAAAAAAAAAATCAAATTAACAGATCTGAAATGCAATTATTTTTATTTGGATTATTATAATGAAAAATACATTAGTTTTGAGCAGCAAATTATTCCAATACTAGTTTTAGATAAAATTTTTGAAACAAAAATTCCTATTTCAAATTTTATAGAATCCAATTTAACATTGAAATTTTTTAATACATTCAATGCAATCATTTTATTAATTGATGAGAGTTCTTTGTAATACATTTTTATTAAATTCATATATTTATTATAATATATAGAATAATTTACATAAGTCTATATAATAATAATTAAAAACACATTTTGTGACTTCAAGTCAATATAATCTAGTATAAAAATTGCATTTTAGTGATAAACCATAATTTATGAGAAAGAACATATGCATAATATTATTTTCAGGAATAACGAAAGATTCTTAGTTATACAACAGGATTTGGAACTATTTTAGAAAAAAACATTTTGGTATCTTTAAAACTTCATTGTTGGAATGATAAGATTACTTATAATGGGCACCATTATGGAGATTTGCACATAAAGGATGACATCAAATCTTCTGTAATGGAATCGATTCTAATTGTTATTATATTAAATCTTTTATTATAATGTTAATATTAAAATAGTAATTAATTAAAATCTTTCAATAAAAACAAAGTTTTCACCCTTCAACATGAATTGTTGATAATTCAAGCTCAATCCATGGTTATTTCAAATTTCTTTTTGATTTATGGATACAATTGAACTCGCTTATAACTAGAGACCATATTAGTTTCTCATTATAAGTGAATATTAATGAAAACATGATAAGAATTCAAAATACTTACTATACTATATATGTACTTACATTGCTTATTTTCTATTTATATACAATATAATAGAAGCTAGTTAGTTTGATCAAAACTATTTTATTGTCTCTTTCTATTTATTATTGGCCCAAAACATTTCATTATTTGACTCTGTAGCTTTAAATTCTTCTGTGCACTTAAAACCTGAGTATGTTGGGGCAATTCAGGTTAAAATTCTTCACATTAATTATCATTATTCTATCCAAAAGACCATTATCATATATTTCATAGGCTTTGTAAATCACCTGACTTTTGATTCATTTTAAAATGTTGAAAGAATTTTTTCAAGAGAAGATAGATTGAGCAAGTAAGGCAGAAGTTCTCTGCATTTTCTGCTTCAGAGTATGGTCCTACCTCTAATTTAAGGTCAGCCTTAATTTACTAGAATAATACATATTTTTTGTTTTATCTTAAAACTATTTTCCAAACTTTTATATTTATCCATTTCTTTAGCAAGATCAAATTTACTACTTACCCTTTTTTTTTCTATTCTATCTGTACTCAATATTTTAGTCTATCAACATTGATTTTTTTAGTTGCTCAATATTCTTAATTAATTATTCTCAGTAACCTATTCATTAAAATATTTGTAGCTTTTTAATGTTTGGGTATAAAATGTAGATTTCTATTTTATTTTCTCAATTAAGTTTTATCATAAAAATACTGATCTCAATAACTGAGGTTTCTTAACATAGAAGTTACCAAACATGATTACACAAATTGGAAGCCTTTATTTCACTAAAAAATGCGATAAATGTTTATAGTGTCCTATATTCATTTTAGAGTATTCTCTTAGTTTTAGCAACAGAGAACCTTCATATAAGGGTAAAACTATATTTAAGGGTGTCCCCTTGGCGAGAGTCTTGGCGATATTTCCGCGCGTTCATCCATATAAGAATATCCCCCTATGGCGGCCAAAACATAATGAAATAACAATGAAGACAATAAAGCTAACTTAATAAACCAAATAAAATGCATAAAATAACTTGGTGAGAAGCAAGGAAGATCCTTCAAGTATAGGCTAAACAAATTATCGATATTGAGTTTCTAACAATTTTAATATAGCTCAATGACAGAGAAAAACTAAATTCCTGCGGCATTTAAAATAGGCAGCGGAATCAATTCCGTGAAATATCTTTCAAAATTAATAAAATATTTTGTAATTTTCAATCTGAAGGGATTTTTATCCTTGCTTTTTATCATTACATAACTTTACGCATAGCATTAATTTTCATTTAATAAAAAATAATGATTAAAAGAAGCAAATAAGGATATTATTTCTATAGATAAACAACAATTTGAAAACTTTGAATTTTCTTCAAATGAAACATTATAATAGAAAATTTAAAAAATCAATACCAATCATAAGTTTTATATTTTAATAATGATTCTGATAAACAATTAGAAGAACAAAATTATTTATTAATTTATAAAAGCATGTACATGAAGAAGTATAACTTATGAAGAAATGTGAAATAGTATAAGATGATGTAATAAATATATATACTTTAATAAAAACGAAAGTTTCAATTTCGCAGAAATCTTTTGTTTATTTACACTCAAAAGCGCCCTCTATACGTAAATTTAGTAATAGCAAGATAAATAAAAGGCGAATAATTTTTCCAAGCGTAAACACACACTTGGACACTTTTTTGGTTTTAGTAGATTAAAACCAGCTGTAGTCTATATTAGGCCAACAATTATGAAATTTGCTCTCAACAATTATTCTTTCCAAGGGAAGAATAAATTTGACGGATACAAAATTACTTTGTGAATTGAAAATTAAAAACAATGCACAGTTAGAAGAATCTTGGGATCATATGAGACAGAAAATTCTTTCTTTTTAATAAAAGTTATTCACTGAACAAGCCGTATCTATAAAAATAAAAATCTTAAGGAGATCTTATTTTAAAGATTCAGCTCTTACTCTTCAAGGCTTTCTAAATGCTTAAAATTACAGAATGAATCAACAAATTACATCATTTTTATATTTAACATTTAAGAAATTTCAAATGACTAATGTGTAATTTTACTTTTTGTTTGGCTTTGTAATACTTTGTATGTTATGTAATTTCCCCACAATGTTCTAAGTTCTATACGAGATAAAATTTTCAAAAGTAATTTTTTTAAATTTATATTTAAATAATTTGTGTTCTGTCTTTATAAAGTATTTCATGAAGCTTTATAATTCAAATGATTTGAACAATCTCTAGCTTTTTATAAGAAAACATCTTTATTCCTTATAAGATTAACAAATGGATAACAGTAATATAATAGCAGTTATTCATTAACAGTTACTTTAAATAACAACTTGATTGACTTTGAACCAGGTGGCGGATCGAGGAATGCCTTAATTGGTGTTGCCTTGGGTGGTAGAAGGGTACAAGTAGAAGTCCAACCTCTTGATGCAATGGCATCTATCTTCCATGGTCAGTGTATGCTTTTGGCTCTATATAATCTTCACTAACTTGGGCACGGCAATAACAACAGCATTGAATTTGAAGTTCTTGTATTTTTTTGTTATGCTGTAAAAAGTTCGGTTGTAATAATCATTCAATTTCTTGAGATATTTCGTCCTAAGTTCATTATGTGCAATTGAAACAAATAAAAATTGAAATTTTCGGATGATTTATTGAGCATAGCTTTATAACTAGTTATTGTAATTGCAACTATAAATTAAAAAAAAAAATGAAAAGTAATATAATAACTGTTATAAATTAACAGTTACTTTAAATGACCACCTGATTGATCTGAAAGTTTCGTTTCGTTTCTTTTTTTTTTTTCTTTCGGTCTTAAAAAGTTGCTGTTGCGAAAACCAATCAACTTTTGAGGTATTTGAGTTCGAAGTTCGTAATGTGTAATCGGAGCTAATAAAAATTGAAATTTTAGGGTGATTTTATAGTCTTGGTATTATTATATTTTAAATACTTATTATTGATTATTTCATCTTAGCTTTCTCTCAGAACTGTAAAATAGATATTTTTAGTTATTTAATCTAAAGTAGATACTTTTAGTAGTGTTTTTAATAGCAATACTATGTAATTACCTTAAAATTTTATTTTTGGTTATTATAATACTCTCTCTCAGTAAAAGATAAAAATGTTGTAATGATGTTACATATCTTTAAATAAAAGAATTGATTTAATTTTGCTGTAATGGATATTAAAGAGTTATAACTTCGAAATATTCATCAGTCCAAAAAATAAGTTTGGATGTAGAAATGTTTGATTAAAATGTTATCAACTTGGCTGTATCCCAGTGTACGGTATGCTATTTTTATACAATTAATATAATTATACAATATACAATTAATGTAATTATATTATTTTATAGAAATAATATAATTTTATACAATATTATATACAATTAATTATAATTGTATATATGCGTACCGTAAAAGGAGCGTACCGTTCACTGGGAATTAACCATCAACTTTTAACTACAATTTTAAACAATTTAAATTATGAATTTTTATTAAATGTTTTTGTTATTTTTTAATAATATAAATTTGAAAATTTTATTGATTAATGAAAATTTAAGAAAACTAACAAAAAAATATTTTTGAATAAACGTGTAGGAGATTATTTATTATAAAGATTATTTAATTAAAATATAATTTCAAGACAATGCGTTTTAAAATGCTTTTTTATGTACTTTATTTATGTTTTATTTAAATGTAGATAAAAGTTTTACTGATTTTAATAACATAATTTGGCTTGATCCTAGCAGAGTCCACACCCTTGGCTTGAATAATTTTTGTTGGTTATAAATTTTGCCAGTCATGGTAAAATTTTGCATACCCATTATAATATATTTGTATACTTAAATCATTTTTAGATCTCCTGGAAATTAAATTTTTTCCTTTTACCTGACATAGTGTGAAATTTTTATGTGTCATTTAATTACATAGATTTAATATCTTCAGTTATTTTCCATTTAGTGACAAATTTCAAAATTTAATAGGTTATTGTAATATTTTTGTGGATTACTTTAAAATTTCATAGTTGATGTATATATATATACTTACGTCTCAAATATGCTCAAATTTTATTATGTTCATTCATAATTTTGGTCTGATTTGCACACTTTTCTGTATTTGAAAACTGATTGTCAAAAAATACTAAAAATAGTCTTGATTAATGAAATACTAGTGCTTCTGTAATACCCCCATTAACAATTTTCACTAAAAAAAATTAACTGTAAAATGTTATCCATTCCAAAAATTTTTATTTCATTTTATATACTCTTGCTGACTATTAACAAATAGGTAGCAAATTAAAGTCATTTTTTTTTTTTCAAAATATGTAAAACTATAAGTCAACTTAAGCCTGTATTGAATCAAACAGATAAAGCTTTTAATTCATATTTGAACTTCTTTTCAACACAATTTTTAAAAAAAACTTAAATTAATAAATTTGCATAAATTAAAACTATTTCTGAAGCTTAGGCCATGCACTTAAGGTTACGGCATTTGTCATAGAATTGACTGACAAGGTACTTAGTTATGCACGTACTTGCGTATTATCTCATTGACCATGCACATGAAAAAATATATTGTTAAATTATGCAAATAAAATTTTTATCTTTTTGTTAAAATTTAGATATTAGTAAACTGTTCTGGTTTTCTTTCATGTTTTAAAAAATTATTAAAACTTGCAAAATTCAACAACATATTTTTTTATAGAAAAAGGTTGCCAGGATAATATGTAAGTACTGTTATACATAAGTTCCAAAGTATTAATATAAAATTTAAGTTCTGTTTGTTTCATTTGTATTGTTTCAATAAAATTTAAAATAAATTTTCTTTACATTCATTTTCCTTTCATTTTAAAATATTCACACTTTTAAAATGCTGTTACAATTCTCAGATTCAACAAATCCCAAAGCTAGGAATCAAACTTACATAGGACTTCTCTATCTAATCCCACCATGACTGAATATTCATTGTAGTTACTAAACATTGTAGTTCAATGTAATAAAAAACAATAGAAGCCTACAGCACAAAATTTGTCTGTATATATAATCATGTTGCCTCATAAAGCGAAAATTGTGTCATACAAACACATTTTGATGCAATAAGCCAGTTTGACACATTTTATTACTTGCTGTGGCATCTAAGATTTAGCTCATTATTGTTAAAGCAGAATCCTATTTAAATTTAAAATATTCAAAGCTGTTGATCAAAGACCATTTTTCAGTCCGTAAAGATTATGATAATTTTAAATTTTTGAAACATTGCCTTTGAAAATCTAGTTATATTTAGGCAACTAATTATTTTTTAAACATTTTTTTAACTGTAGTCCTATTAATACATTTATTTTTTGTAAACATTAAAAAATAAACCATAAATTTTAAATGTGGTACTGAGAAAATGGTTTTGATAATGTTAAGGAAAAAAAGCTTTAGGAAGATCAAATTTTCAGCTTTTTGGATCTATGATATTGATAGTAAATGAATAATTAATTTTAAAATCCTTAATATTTTAAAAATATGGCAAAAACTATTTGTTTTATCCAGCTGAGTTCAATCCTTTACAGTGAAATTAAACAAATTATTGATATTTTCATGTAATTATCAAATAACATGTAGATTTAAAGTAATTTAATGAACAAGATGAATTTTGTATTGATGTAACTGACATTATTTATGGTTTGATAATTTTTAATCTTTTAATAAATTATTTCCAGTTATTAATATGGGTTCCATGCAAAAGTGTTTGGTTAAAGGATTGCAGAGATCCTTTTCCAATAATCAAGTCCTGTTATTTTCAACATCTTCATTAAAAATGAAACAAACCTGCAAATTCCTCATTGCTGGAGGTGGAGCAGGTGGAATTACAATGGCTGCAAGAATACTGGGAATGAATGAAAAAGATGTGGTTGTTATTGAACCTTCAGAGGTAGAAATCATGCCTTCTAAATTTTCATGCATGATTTTTTCTAAAATATATTTATTTAATTTTAACTTGAAATTAAACTTTGTTCATGTTGTATCATTCATTTAATTAAATGTAAGATTTTTCACATTTACATTTGAATAAAAATTTTATTCTTTTTATAATTATGGAATTTTTAATACCAATTTAAATAGTTTAATACCATGAAATTTTTGTTTATGAATATTATAAGTTATTTTATTTAAAATGAGTATTTTGTTTAAACTGAATTTAAAAATGAATATTTGGAGTTATAATATACATTTTTTTTTTCTTAGTCTCCATCTTTTCTTACTTATCAGTTTATGGTTGTGGTCAATTTTCTCATTTTTAGTTTAATTGTATTTTTACTCTTTATAGATGGCTGAACAATTTTAGTTGAAATTGACTAAAACCTGCTCTCATTCAACTAATAATAATAGGCTCAACAATAATAGGGTACAAATATGATCATTGATAAAAATGTACCATATATAATTTTTCAGCATTACCTGTTAATAAAAATAGGGAGTAGTTATAATAATTTTATCTAATTATTTTTTAAACAAGTTATGTTAGGGTGAACAAATCTTGATGAGGGCAGTATATCAATGTTAAAATAACAATTATCTAAAATATGTTACAGTTTTGATTGAAATTTCCTGACTATAGTTTCCATTAAAGTTTACTCCATTCATATTATTAAAATATCATATATATTATGTAAAGTATTTATTTTGTATCTTTTTTAAAGTATTAATGGTCATGAGAATAATAAACACTATCATTCAACCCTAATAAAATTTCAATTGCTGAAGTTTCATTTATGTATCCAAATGAAACTTCAGTGTGATGTCCATAGTATTTTAAACAAATTTTGTATAATCATAGTATTTAAAACAATATTTCTTTATGAAAATTGTTAAACAGAAGATAAAATTTATTTATCAAACTGAATATTCATAAAACCAATAGTTTAGGATTTTCATTCAAAAACAAAATTTGTATATTAATAGGAAATAAGATGTTGCACTATTATCTACTTTCCAATTAACCAATAATCTTAGTGCCATTTTCATCCCTGTGGCCATGGGAATTAAAATGTAAGGAACTCAAGAAATTTAAGGTTTTAACTACAATAGTTTTTTTTTTTTTTTTGTTACAACAATCACTTTAAACACCATTTAAATATTTAAGTTCTTATTGTAGCTATATATTCATTTAATGCTTGAGAAAAATAATTAAATAATGACTTTGAATGGTTTCTTTAGTTGAATGCAATAGCTTGCAGTTTACTCAAGAAAAATTCTAAAAGTTTATCAGCAGTAGAGTAAAAAAGTCACTGTTACATTTTCCTTTAATAATGTGTACCTTTCAAAACACCCAAATAATCTGATTTTAATGATTAAAAAGAGATGATTTTAAACATTTTTAATTTTTTCATTATAATTTTTCTTGTAAAGAAATTTTCAATCACTTAAATGCATTAATTCTAGATTATTAAGCTATCTAAAGAATGCTACTGTTAATTATATAGGTTAATTTTCCCTGGTATAAAAATATTAAATATGTATTCTATAGTATTAGTATGGTCATATTTTTGTCATTATTTACTTTGATTCATAATTATCTTTCTCAATAATTTATACTTAATATTTATTGTTTTGTTTTTTATTGTGTATCATTATGATAGAGAAATTATTAAGCATAATCTTAATAAAAAATATGCATAATATCAGGTTCACTTTTTACTACCCAAAACAGTTTTATTACCAAGATACTTATAATTTAAAAGTATTTTATTTATAAAATGAATTTTAATTTTAACAAATTCCTACTAGTTCCAATGTATATTGTTTTATGTACATATCATGCATTTTTGCAATATGAGATTTTTGAAACAAAGTTTAGCAAAATTTTAAGTAAAATATTTTAATTTTTAAATTTCAATATTTTTGTTTTTCAACAAACATTAAGATTAATTTATATTTAGCTTGATTCATTATAAAGTTCATAATATGCTAATTGCTAATTTTTATTCATATTTCATTTAGTAAATTAAGTACTAATTGATTTCATACATCCCATTAATTTAGTCTTCAGTAGTTAATGGAAAATAACATTCCACAATTGCTTACCCATAATGTAAAGGGATGTTTTAAAATGTAAAAATGAAATAAATAAGTAAGTTTGATTACTCTTGTATTGAATGTAAGGCATGTTGTAGCATTTAAATGCTTGTTAGTTATTAAATTAAAAAAAAATAATAATAAATAAATACAAAAGCAAAAAAAAAAATTTTTTTTTTCTAACTTTTCATTAGATAAGATATTTTTAGGTGAAATTATAATTTAGGAAGCCATTGTAATTTAAAATTTAGCTATGAATCAAAAGTATACATTTTATCACATTTTGTTGTAAATACTTAATATAGCTTGTGAATATTCATGAAATAAACATTGAAAGAAGCCTATATACTATGAATTTGTTGGAATAAAAACTTGCCTATTGAAATAATAGGAATTTAAAAAAAATTTTTTTCTTTATTGTAAACAAATAGTTGCTTTTTAATATATTTAAGTTTGATGCTTTCAAATTTATCTTTATTTCATGGAAGAATCATTTATGAAAAAATTAGTTTAAAAAATCTATGTCTTTAGAAACAGATATTTTTCATTTATCTAATTCAGCAGATTTATTCTTCGATTAATAACTTTTTTAAATATTTGGATATATGTTTTTAATAAGCAACTAGGTCAGTTTTATTTGCTTTTATTCAATATTTATTTAACAAATTATTTTTCATTATCTGTTATAAAAGAGAGGTTTTATGGAGATAAATTTTATACGAAAAATTTCTTGAAAGAAAGTATTGCTGAATCTCTTAAATTTTTAAAAATATATTCACAATATTTATTGTCAAAATTGTGATTTTGATGACAGTTTGAATTCTTAATTTCACTATTTTTTCCAAGTTGGCTATTGAATGGTTAGTTTAAATTTATAGTTTAACAGCCGAGTTCAACTCTCATCTTGAGAGAACAGTTCAGAATCCACTATAGACTCTAGGTCTTGGCCTTTTGTACACAAAAATGATTTTAAAACGACCAACTGATTCATTTTTTTTTTTAATTTTAAGATTATTATAAATGGTTAAAAAAATTATTTCTCTGTATTCCCTTTCATTTTATTAATTTCTTAGTTTGAATTGCATGATTATATTTCAACATTGTTGTATGTTTTCTAACTTTTATCATTTCAAATTTGTTTGGTAAAAATAAATTTTTAGTTTTGTGAAATGTGGAAACTTAATTTCATAGCAGTACTAATCATAGTGTATTTATAATCTAATTCTAATCATGGTAAAGTACACTGTAATAATGGAAATTATTTTATATTATGTTATCACTATATAAAGAATAAAATTATAATTAGTTATAATATTTATGAACTCGATAGCATTTTGTTGTTCTTACCTTGCATTGGTGCTATAAATAATTATTTACTTTGTGAATTGATTTGAATTACTTAATATTTTATACTTTTCGTTATATATAATTTCAAATTTAAGCTAACTGTATTGATAAATATTATTTGTATGGCAATAATTGTACTGATTCCTTTAATTATAAATTTAATTTATACCTTGCCTTAGTTTAATTAAATCCATTTCTGTGATGTCCATATTTATCAATCTAGATAAAGTACTTCACTGAAGTAAATATGCATTTTTTGTGTTAGTTTTAAAGTATAAAATTTGCAATATCATTTTTATTCTTGAAGTTTAATTTTTGTGAAATGTGTGTGAAAATATAATTAATGTTTGATTGATTATTTTTGTAGATTTATTTTTAGATTTTTTTGTAGATTAGAATTTATTTTGTAGATTAGAAAAGCTTAAAATTTTTAAGAGAAAAATTTCAAATTTTTTTCACATTTTTGACTAGAATTTTTATTTTTTCAAAAAAGTAATATACAATTAGAAAGCTTTCATATAAAATACTAATCTTTTTTTCCTTGGAATTTTAACTTTGGAATTAAATTTGGAAAGGTTTTGAGATATCCGCTTAATTTGCAAAAACAATGAGTTGAATCTGAAATTATTTGAAATTCTCAGTTACTAATGATGATGATTTACCTTTTGCATGAAGCTATGGGAAGGAGTCCAACATTAAGTTATATGTAGCAATATTTAAAAATAATTGAATAAAAAATGTTTCTTCTCTAGAAAAGGGTTAAATGGTCTTTCAGAAGTTGTGCAGATTGTGTAAATTTGCAGAACAACTTGAATGGTTCCATTTAATAATGAGAGTTGTGATTTATTTCTTAAGGATAAAAAAATGTCTGCATTTGGATATTATTCTCTTTTCTGATTTTGCTAAAGAATTTTTCAATTGGATTTGTCATTTTCTGTTATATAAAAACTATTTACTATAAGATTAAGTGCGTATATTCGTATAATATATTGTAGAAATGTTTTCCAGACTCATTATTATCAACCTTACTGGACATTGGTGGGTGGAAAAAAGAAGAGTTTTACCAGCTCTTATCGTTCAATGAGCGATGTTATGCCACCTGGTGTTAAATGGATCAAAGATAAAGTTGTAAAATTTGAGCCTACCTCTAATTTAGTGTATACAGAAAAATCAGGAGAAGTAATTTTTTTATTTTCATATTTATTTTAGTAATAAAAACTTGAAAAATGTTTTTAACATAATTTTTTTAACCATATTATTTATACAGTTATTTGTATTTTTCATTGACAAATTTTTATGTTATTTTTAAAATTAAATATTGGTACATAATCTATGTTAACAAATTATAATTTGAATTTGGAGAACAAAATTGTTTGTGTTTTATCTATGAAAATATTTTTTGAGACAAATTAATGTGTTAAAATTTATTTTGTAAAAATTTAATAGCTTATTGAATTTGTAAATGCTTCTGCTTAGTAAAAAAATATTCAATATTTTAATTTAACAAAGTTCTTTTCTAATTTGTATCCAATTTATAATTCAAATTTGATGTCATATTTGAGTATTTTTATAAGAAATTAAAATGTGTAAGGTGTTGAGTCATAATAAACTTGACTTTTGTTATACTTTAAAAAAATCTACATCAGCAATGTCAGCTTTCAAAAAATTCGTGATATAACTTTAACTATTAAATTAATGACTTAGTTATATCTTTATTCATTTGCTGAGCTTAAGGTTTTATTAAAATAATGATTTTAAATGTGTGTTAATTATTTATTGTTACAATTTAAAATTAGTCTTTTGAGAAAAAGCTATATCATTAAATTTTAATGTGTGTACCAAATTTATCTATTGTAACTCAAACTTTGTTTACACATTATTACTTTCTGTTCATTATTTTTTTATAAATGATGAAATTAAATTAAAAAATAATATGAAAAAAGACTGAGAATGTATTTTGAAAATAAAAGTAAAAATTCTTTCTGTCTATAATTACTGACTTGATCAGCGAGGAAATGTAAATACTCTAAATATTCAATAATAGAAAGTAAAAGCCTCTTTATAAAAAAAAATTAAAAATTTTTGGAGGACAGATCAAAATTGGGCGAAAGCTGATCGTTTAAATTAATGATTGCTAATGCTGTAGAAAATGAATAAATGGTGTAAAAAATGTTCATATGGAAATTCGATTGTGTTTTGTGCAAAACGTTTATTATTATTATTCATTTATTTATTCTGACTAGACTGTAAAACTATTTGCTTCATATTTGTCACTTAAAATTAAATTCTATAAGTCTATATTTACATGCTTTCAAATTGTCTGATTCATTATTTCTTTCTTTTTCTCAGAATGAATGTAAAAATTAGAAATACTTTTGCCATTTCTAAATAGCAAAAATAAAGCCAAAACCATTTTCTTTGTTTTTAGTTATGTTCAATTAGTGATATTTGACGATAATTTTCAGTCATAATTTATTTTTAAGACCTGCAAGTAGTCAGTGGTTAAGTAATTTATGCATTTTATTTATGAAAAACTACTGGTAATACCTAGAAGTATACTAATGATTTAATGCAACATTATTTTTGATGTTGCATTGCAGATGGTTTAATAGTTGGAAGTCTAATGCTTTTAATGAATTTCATTGCATTTTACTTATGAGGACTTAGTAGACTATATTTGTATGTCATGAAAGAAAATTTGAAAATTCTCTAACACTTACACTAACAGATTTGCATATTGATAGAAGCATATTTTTCATTTTCTATTTGCTGAAAAGTAGTTGGAACGAAGTTTGGGATATTTCTTTCCAAATCCTTGTCTGGTGGTAAAACATATCAATGAGCCCTTATGATACATTTAATGAAATTCAAGACTGTGGTGCATTGCCTTTAAGTACACTATTGTTGGTAAGAGAGGCTTTTGATTGTGCAACAGTATTTCTTCTGCTTAAGAAACAGTATTCTCATTTTATGTAAGAAATAGTGTTCTCATTTTATGTAAGAAATAGTGTTCTCATTTTATGTAAGAAATAGTGTTCTCATTTTATGTTTATCGAGTTGGCAGCTGATGTTAACTATATTAACATGGCTATCAGTTCAATAATTAGAGCATTTGATTCTTATCTTAGATGTGGATATTTGTATTAATTTCAAATCTACTTTAATTCATAGATCTTGTTTTTATTAGCTGTGGTGTACAAAAAATAACTGTTGAATAATAAAGATTTGAAATATGTATAACATTCACTTTCCATGGATATGTTTATACTCACAAGCCACTGTTGCAGGTTTCAAGAGTTGTAAAACAAGTAGTTTAATATGTCTGGTGGTATGTATTAAAATATCTAAAAATTATAATTTATTCATGATAGAAAAAATTACTTAGATTTACCTTGTATAATTTATGTATTTTATACTAAAAATAAGGGGCCAAATATGTGTTGTGTTAATTGAATATTAAATTCATAGGTGTTATGTGGAAAGTTTTTATAATGTAAAGTTTGAATGAATTTCAAGTAGCCTTAGTTATAAAATATTTTTACTTTGAGTAAACAACACACACATACCAATCTATATCACATATCAGTTTCAATTGTTCATCCATAATTTGTTTATACTAATATGTTTAAAAAATATCAGAATATAAATAATTTTTTTATTGCAGATTGAATACTCTTATCTTATTGTTGCATTAGGGATACGGTTAGCATTTGAAAAGGTAAGAGTTTGCTTTTTAAAATTAAAAAATATATATATATTTTTTTTTCTGATTCTTCCCCTTTTTTGTTTATAATTTTATTTGAAGTATGTTTATTAATTGTCTTAAAATCTAGATATTTCTTTAGAAGAGACTAATTTGTCTAGACATCTTTCAAAGCTATCCTGATTATTTAAATGGATATCTTAATAATTTGTTTATTTATAATTTTTTTATAAACTATTGAAATTAATTATGTACATTTGAAATTATATTAATTACAAAACTTTAACATAAAAATATTTTCCATTTATTTTAATTAAAATGAAATCTTCACATTAGTATTTTCACATGGACATTGAAAATAAAATATTGTATTCAAAATTGGATATAGTGTGTAAAAATGTGTAACCACTCTTGCATTGTGTGCCTGACAGACTATTGTAGTTATACCTATCTATGCTACATCATCTAAGTACAACTTAAAAATCACCATGTTATACTTAATACACATATCCTCCATCCAAGGTAAGTTCTTGAATAGGGTATATAACATGGCTGTTTTAGTCAAGACCAAAATTATTTGCTTACCCGTTTAGATTTTAGTGATCTAACACTACCACAAGCAAGATCTTTTTAACATTAAAATTTTGCTTGTATGTAATATTCAACATGTTATACTCTTCAATTCTATATTCAGCCTTGGGGTGTTGAATTTGACAATAAACAACATAAGCATTAATCTTGCCATAATTAAATTCTAATACATGCTGTTACAACATACACACACATTTATCCTTTTTATAGAAGTATTTTTAAACTTTCTTACATACATTTATTGTTCAAATTAAAGTTTTAAAGGAAAGATTTATTTGTCCTACTTCTGTTTTACATTTTGTAAATGATGTTACTGTTGTCTCTTTCATAAGCATCTGAAGTAAAAATATTTTCAATAAATGTTTGCTTTAGTATGGACTATTGGATGGTTAAAAATTGTAAAATAAATAAGCCTTGTTAAAATCTGTGCAGTAGTAAAAGAAATAATTCAATATGAAAATGAGGAATTATTTTTCTAATTATACAAAAACTAAATTACAAACATTTTTGTAATTGAAAAGACTAGTAAGGCTCTATATTTGAAAGTTACTGTTCAGACATTTATAAAATATTTTGTTTCTAAATATATACTTGTGCTTTATTAATATTTTATTATTTTTATATCTCTGCAAATTTCATTACAAATTTGTGTCAATTTCACTAAAACAAATGATTTAAGATAAGGAAATAATATTAAATTTTTATAATAGTTGGAAATTAAATTCTCTTTTAAATATTTTCAAGTATGTGCTTGTAATAATTTCTTGGACTTTAAATTTTTGTATCGTGCTTATAATGTAGCTTAATTGCTCGTTATTTATGAAAAAATATTTTTTATTCTAAGTGTAGATAAAGGGTCTACCTGAAGCATTTAAAACTAAAGGCGTGTGTTCAAATTATTCTCCTCATACAGTTCTCAAAACATCACAAGCATTGGACGACTTTGTAGAAGGCAATGCTATTTTCACTCAACCAATCAATCCCATCAAATGTGCTGGAGCTCCACAAAAGATTGCTTATTTAGCTGAAGAATATTTTACAAAGGTATGGTATTTAGAATCTGCACTTCAATTTTTATCTATTTAATTACATATTTAGTATTAGTGTCATCTCATGTATGTATGTGTGTCTGTCTGCCTGCGCATATGTATGTATGTATGTATGTATGTATGTATGTATATAAATGCACACACTTATTTTCAAATAAAAAAATTTGTATTGGGCAAAAGAATAAAAAAAAGTTGAGAATATGAAAAAACTCTCAGTCTATTTTGTTTTATCAAGCTGTTGCTCAATGATTTGAGTTTAGTAGGTCATGCATTTGACTTCAAAATCTGGTTTTGATTAGTTTAGAATGCACTTTTAAAATTGTCTTTGCTGAATGAACTGTTTCACTAATGAACAAAAAGTGCTCATTACAAACTGAATAAATCAAATTTTATTTTTTTTATATAATTTATTTCATTTCACGAGTAATAGTAATACATTTTTGTTAGTTTTTATTCAGAAACATATTTTATGAAAGAACTTTATCACATGCATTATTTATACTTTATTATTTTTTTAACCATAAAGTGGTTATTTCATTCAGGTATGATTTAATGTCTTCGTGACTTCATTCTGTTACTAATTGGTAATTCTTGATTTGGCCATTTGCATATTGGAAGCCCAATGACATGTGGTAGTGTTTTGTATTCCCAAGGCACTGATCCAAGATCCTATCCTCAGGCTAGGGAAGGTCAACTCAGCCTTTCATCCCTTCAGTAGGTCATTAAAACTGTGTACCAAGCATGCTTGGGAACTATATGCTGGGGATTTCAAATGTTATCCCATTTTACTTACGCAACTAAATAAGACAACTGTTTTAACATGACAAATAATAATAGTGAAAAAAAGTGTGCAAAATATATAATGCATACCATTAAATATATTGGAAAAAAGAAAATGATTTATGTCATCTATATAGATGGATAAAGACCTATAAATGTGTAGTTCTTTAATAACACTAGAATCTTTGATTTCAGGACACTTATGATGATGTAGTATTAGTTATTAGTTATATATTTGCTGGAAATGACTGTATGTAGAATGTATAGGTTGAATGAGGATAACATTCCAAAATATTGTGTATTTCACTTAGAAAAAAAAATGCTGATTGCAAAAATATCTAAAATATCCTTAAGGCTAAAGAAAATATTTACTTATTAAAAACACCAAAACCACATGAAAACATTATAAATAATTTAAGTATTTTAAAGACAAAAGAATACTCTTTCGGCTCGCATGAAATTTACTAATTATCATCTGCATATGAATTTCAATGTCTACACCATATTTAAGATTTTCATATGTAAAAGTTATTGTGAATTTTTAAAGTTATATATTTAATTTTAAAATTATATATATATATATTTTATGGAAAATTTTGCAATTATTTTTAGCATCAACTGCTTTTACATTTTTAATGTAACATTGATTATATAGTATCTCAAACAATATTTTTACTTCATTGAATTTCTTCAATAATGCTAGCCTTCATTTAGATCTTAAATTCTCTCTTTGTCTTAATAATGTGACATTATTTTCAGAATTTTCATTACTACCCAATAATATTGGCAGAAAATAATACCAAAGTGAAAGTTTTTTAAAAAGATTTATTTAGATAATATTTTTTATTTATTTTTTTTAAAGAGGTTGGCTTAGATATCAAAAGTTATAATAATAATCTCACTAACAATATTTAGACCTACTAAACACTTTGCATTGTTATTAAATAGTTATATTTAATAATAGGTGTAAACTTGTGTCATCCGATTTTTGAACTAAATTTCTGCCCTAAGAGCTCACAAAATAATTGACCAAATTTAAAATTCTTTTATTTAAAACACAAGAATATTAATAACTGTAACTTTAAGACAAACACATAAAAGAAAAAATGCATATATATATAGAATCATAGGCCTTCTTTGAAAATATGTATATATTCTTCATAAAGCATTTATTATGATTCACTGAAATTGCCATCAATTGATATGAATGCTACATTACTGCTGAAAATCATGTGTTAAATTAAGACAAAAATTGCTAAAAGTTGCTAGTAATTGAACAAATCTAACAAAAAAAATAAAATTA
>JAPDSC010118391.1:0-11255 GCA_026290005.1 Latrodectus geometricus
TGGTTTCTCGCTAAATACAAATAATTAATAACAAAAAAAAAAAAAAAAAAAAAAAAGGGACAAATAACAAGAAAATACTAAATTTGACAACAGCAAAATCCTAAAAGCTGAAAAACCTAAATTGGGAAACCTAAACATTTTCTTTTTCCATATGACTATGTATTAATTTTCTGATTAAATAGGAAAGGTCTATTGTAAATTAATGTTGAATTTTCTGTTAACAATATTTATTATAATTAAACAAAATAATGTATATTTCTTTTTAATTTCTATGGTTTTTGGCATCTTAAGACTTCACATTTGGTAAATAATGTCTGATTTCTTGAAAAGCGTTATCAATGCTAATACTGATATAATGAAAATTCAGACTGTCTCAACAATTTATAATCTCCTCTGAGAGTCAAGAGAGAAAATTTTCTGATCTCTTTTCTTTTCAATTATTGGTGCTTTGTATTATACTCCCCATGCTGTTGATAAATTGATGATTTTTTTTTTTTTTAATTTTTATGTATTAAATCTAAATTTCTTCGAAAATTTTTTGTTCACGAATAAGTAGTGAATACATCTGTTTTCCTTAATTTGTTTTTTCATTTGAATTATTTTTATTACATTCAAATTAAAAATTCCTTCACTAAAATTTAAGGGAATTATATTATTTTCATTAATTTCTGACTACGAGGAAATAACATGGTTAAATTGAGGTGATTTATAAAAGAATTGTTATTAATCAAAAAAAAAAATTAACAATTACACAAAAGATGAAATCCTAGAGATTTTTAAAATGATTCCACACAAAAATTATCTAGTAACTATTTTGAAGAATCGGTTACATATTTAATTCTATATTGAAAGAAAAGTTAAATGGAATCAGGAATTGGAATTATTAAGAATTAAGCGTAGTATGCTTAGATCCTTCTTGTTATCGTTATAGAATAAATAAATCCATTAATCAGTTGTTCTGAAAAGTAAAAATAAGCAGAGCTGAATATCATTGTAAGATTTTCTTCCCAAAAGTTGGGGAATAATAATGTAGTATGATAAGAAGCAATATTATATCGTGCAAAACTATTTTTCTCGTTACATTAAACTTTTTTTTATTTATTTATTTATTTATTTACTTTTTTTTAGGAAGTGTTTCACGGAAATTCAAATAAACGATAAAATAATCTTTATTGATAGTCGGGGCAATTAGTACGAATTCGATAATATTAGTTTGGGGAAAAAGAAATCCATTATTTTTACGTGAACTTTTTGCAACTTCTTTCAGATTCGCTTTGTAAAAAGGTTTAAAACAGTTTTCCTGTAAATTTTTAGGTCTTGCGCGAAGCTACGACTGCTGACATGCTGTCAAGTTTGATAATTTTTGATATTTTATAGATATTCTCGACGATGTTGTATCCATGCGAGGTGCATCTTTAGCATCTAAATACCCAAACGGAATCGACGAAACCAAAATTATGCGTAACTGGTTGTTACAGTTATATATAGGACGATAAACACCTTTCACAATTTTAGCCACCTGGTTAGCATTTTCACCATTATAAAAGAAAAACTAAAATGTATCGAATTTTCTGTTTGTTGTCTTCTATTTTTAAAACCTTGCTCTCATTACTGAATTAATCAAACAAAAAACAGCAAGAGAATATTTTAGTGTCAAATGTCACCTTTCTAATGAGTTTGAAATTGTTTGATAGATACCTCACGAGATAGCGATCACTACAGACGTCTGCCGAAAAAATAATGGATAACTTTTTCCCCAAACTAATATATATGCTGCAACAATAAAAGAAGAAAACAGCATGATTTTTAACGACTCTGACTTATTCTTTTCAGACTTCCTTCTTTTCAACTGAGGTATACAGTCAATTTACGAAATTGTTCTCAGAACTTATTATTCATTTTCCTATCAAATTAACTATATGTGGGATTAAATAATTTAACAAAGAGACGACTCAAAGTTTTTTGTGGCAATTGGTGTTTAAAAAGTGTGTGTCATGGTTCAAATTTTAAAAAATTCAAATTGAATGTTTTACTTAAATTTTCACTTTTTCTTTGTGGGACGAGTTTAATTCTGAAATTTATATGATCATGATAGAACAAAAATAAAGAGTGCAACAGAGTGTTTAATAAGTCTTTTAATCTCATCTTTCATCAAAAATTATAATTTTGATTACAAATAAATTTTATGAAAATGAAATTAATAATTTATGCATTCCACATCCATATAAACAAGAATGAATCGAAAGAATAATCTTTTTTTGAAAACTTTCTACCAATAAGAAATTCTTTCTAAAGTTTTAAGCCTGCATATTTTCCAGCCTTTCCAACTAAGTTCCAAAAGCAAACACCGTTTTAATTTCCTTGACATCTAGTTAAAAAGCGAAAATAAATAGTATCCTAAATACTTCAATTGCTAACAGATGGCGCCAGTAATCTTTTAGGAAGCGCTGTGTAACCATTGTAGGGAAGTCGCAAGAAGTGAAATTGTCTTTTGTAAAAAAAGAAGTGCGCAGTCTCATTTAAATTATATGATTTTGATTCGACTTGATCAAGAAGAAGAACAACAACAACCTTAAGAATAAGCAATACCAAGAATAAGGGAATACTATTGTGCAGGAAAAAATGATAGCACTAGTCATAGTTTGGAAATCCCTAGGACATTTCGTCACTGTAAATGTAGGCGGAGAAATTTTATCTCGGAGAATTCGCACCACCTATTTTTATGAGTGATGCAGTTTATCAAAGTGACATTTTGAAAATTGAATTTCCTCTTTTTTTCTTTAAAGTAATTTTACAAAGTGTTTATCAAGTTATAAATAGTTAATATACTCTCTTTCCCAGCACTAAATGAAAATATTGTATTTAAACATACCCGAGGAAAACTTATCTTAAAGATTTGACATCACTTACCTTTATCCATGCAATAAAATCAAAATGACAATTCGATTTCTTCTTTTCCCAAAAAAATAATTTAAGAAAGTACTAATCATACAATATTTATTTAAGATATATTTTTTTCTCAACACTAAAAAAATATTGTTGTTAAAATATAATAAAAAAAATAATTATCGATAACTAAATGTTTGAGCTGACGTAACTAAATTCAACTTCACTTTTATTTAGTTTTTGTGATATATAATACATTTTCAGTAAAATTTTCTTTTTATTTGTTTTTGAATAATGTAATAATTTTTTTAATATAAATATATTCTTCCTTAACGAAGATTTGTAAATGCGTACCAGTTAAGAATTTGTCTTTGTACAAATTTGTGTAAAATTAAAGTTTATGAAAGAAAGTAAGCACTTTTCCTGTTTTTTCGGTAGTATATATACTAATATTTAGGCCTTACAAGGAATCTTCGTTAATCTTCCTTAACGAAGATTTGTAAATGCGTACCAGTTAAGTATTTGTTTTTGTACAAATTTGTGTAAAATTAAAATATTACAGAGAAGATTAGCATGACATTTAATCAAGATCGACGCACAAAGCGTTGAATATTTTTTCTTTCTCTTTATATTTAAAATCAAATTGCGTTTCATTTACCCATTTAGTTCCATCTCTCTTATTTTTCAAAAAAATTCTGAAACAAATTAGGAAAATTTTTAACGAAAATTTGCGTATGCATTGAATACGAACTTTAAAAAAATATTTAATTTCACAGTACGCGAGAGTCATCCTTACTCTGTTATCGAACCTAATTACCATCTAAATATTCATTATATGTATCTTGCAACTCAATAATATTAAAACTGGAAGGAAGTTGATTGATACTTAATAATATTAAAGTTAAAAAATATATTAGTTTGGGGAAAAAGTAATCCATTATTTTTTCAGTAGACGTCTGTAGTGATCGATATCTCGTGAGGTATCTATCAAACAATTTCAGATTTATGCTCGTTGGAAAGGTGACATTTGACACTAAAATTTCCTCTTGCGGATTTTTGTTCGATTAATTCAGTTACGAGTACAAGGTTTTAAAAATGGAAGACAACAAACAGAAAATTCGATATATTTTCGTTTTTCTCTTGTAACGGCGAAAATGCTAACCAGGTGGCTGAAATTGTGAAAGGTGTTTATCGTCCTATATATGACTGTAACAACCAGTTACGCACAATTTTGGTTTCGTCGATTCCATTTGGGTATTTGGATGCTAAAGATGCACCTCGCATGAATACAACATCGTCGAGAATATCAAAAATTAATATCAAAAACGTATAAAATATCAAAAATTATCAAACTTGACATCATGTCAGCAGTCGTAACGCGCAAGACCTAAAAATCTACATGAAAGCTGTTTTAAATCTTTTTACAAAGTGAATCCAAAAGAAGTTACATTAAGTTCACGTAAAAATAATGGATTTCTTTTTCCCCAAACTAAAATAATATTTAGTTTGTGCTTAGGTGTATATCTGCTTTACAATTAATGACTATTGTGTATTCCTGTTTAGTTGAAAATAAATGAAACTTTTTTTTTTTATTATTTTTTTTTTTTATGTAAAACGTATATTGCATATTAAAACTGAGTTCTACCGTCATTCTAAAAATTCACTTTAAATAGTATTCAGTTTTCAGTACAATTTTATAATGATTCAAAACTTTGTTTCATGCATTGTATACATTCCGCTCTACTTCTCCATCTACTAAACCTTGATTTTATTTGAGAAAGAGAGTTTTTAAATAGACGTGCCTATATAGCCGTCTCTAAATCGAAGTATTTAAATAGTATGGAATTTTTTTAAAAAAATCCATTAATGTCTATATAGATATTACTTCTGAAACTGCACTCGGCAAGAGTGTAGGGTGTTTTATAATAAAAATGAGCACGATCTTTTTTATTATATTTTTAGAATTCGGAATATGGATTTCAGTAATTTTAGAACAAAAGAGACAAAAGTGTTTTTTGATAAGCGAAAGAATGCGTTAACTTACATCAGCTTCTATTTTGCACATCATTTGGGAAATTAGAACTCTCAATTCAAATGTCTAATGGGCTTTAACTAGACATTGACAAAGATTATCGTGGCAATTACATGTCACTTTGATTAGGGGATAAAGAAGATAAGAAGAATATAAATTCCATTGTTAGTGACATTATTTAAACGTGATTCATAATTACTTAACTGATTTCGAAGTACAATTTACAAATTATTTATTGGGTTCAAAGTAGTATTATGAATTTTAAAATTAAATGAATCATAAAAGATTTCTTGATAAGTTGGAATATGTAGATTAAGTTAAATTTTGATTATTATGCTTCTCATATAATGCATATAAAGTGTGAAGATATCTTTTGAATATTACCGTAATCATCTCTTTATTACAAATTAGTATTCTTTCTAAAGTATTTCATGTTTCTTTTGTATTTTCCTTCCTTTTATTTATTATAACCCAGTGTTTCAAAATACAAATACTTACATAAGAATATGGAAAAATATTTTTGAAAATTTATTCGAAATATTGATAGACGAATTCAAAACATTCTTTTTTAGATTTGTATTCTTTCTCAAATATGAACATAGGATTATATACATTGTCGGTTGATCTCAATCAAAAATAAAATTTTTTAATACATATCTGTGAATGTATAGGAAATGAAAATTATTATAAATATTTCTTACCCTTTAAATTTTTATGAAAAGTATTTATTACCGAGAGGACTTTTCATAGAAAATAATCAAATTCACACATCGCATGAACAAAAATTTGGAAAAGTTCCAAGATCCCATTTCGAAAATATGTTCTAGCAAAATCCACAAGTTAACAGTCTTTGTCTTTGTTCAACAATGGTTAAAATCAAACCGAAGACCTGTTACACAGTATCCAGTACAAATAATACGTTCCTACTGTTATTATATCAAACTATGATCCCAGGTTCATCGTGGCTCTATGATAATACAGATATTCTAAGTAGAATATCCTGTTACAGTTCCAGAAATATTAAAGCAAAGGGAGACTAATGTTTGATCTTTCTGCATGTATATGTGATAGATGTTTTGGAATTTTTATAATTTCATCCCTTACGACATATGAATACATATCATTATCTATTAAAGGTTCTCTCGGAAGGCAAAAATGCTAATGATGTTACATATGACACTTGGCGACGCCAAGCTCACCCATCAGATACTGGACAAATGAAGTCAGAACGAGCGTCTTCGTGTTATGGGCAGAGCAACCCTTCCAAAGGTGAAAGTACGACTTTGGGTCATAGATGGCAGCACCATCTGGGTCTTTCAAATTAGAGATAGGAAGCCAAGGAAGACGCAAGACCTTGTTCCTAATATCTCTAGAGGTATTAACTTGGAATGGGAAGATGAAGGATATTGTGACCACGACATATTTGACGTCACTCCTGTTGCCATTAATGAACACAACAGACCTTCGGAATAGCCCAGATTCGTACACATCACCTTTTGGTAACAAGAGGGACGCCCTAACTATCCACGTCACCGCGATCCAAGTCAAAAATGCGGAGGATCTTATAAAAAACTTACAACAGCTTTTTCAGCAGATTATTTTATGTGGTGCTAACAGATTCTTCTGGATTTTACGGGAACTCCTTAATTAAAGTTAATTTACAATGGACTACTGAAAGAAACTAAAGTCGCGTGCTTGTTATTAATTAAATAAGAGTAAAAATAGAAACCAATTATGAATTAAACTTTAATAAATATTTAAAAAAAAAAATCCCCAAAATTATTTAAAAAAAAAAAAAATTTCTGTGCTGCATCAATACAAATATACATGAAAAAAAAACTAAGAACTAAGAAATTTTCAAATTTCATTTATATGGAATCTAATTTTTTGTTCAATAATATGAAATAGTAAAATAAAATATTTATTTTACAATTGAATTTACTGACATTTGATACAGGAAAATTTATTACAACGTAAAACACTTGAATCTTGAATTCGCTTATGAGAATTGGTCTACCTATAATACCAGTAGTCATTAAAATATCATAATGTATATGTAATTTTTGTATTATATTAGTATTTAATTTTTTTTGTGTAATAACATGTATGTACTAAAATTAGTAACTTTTGTATATAATAGTAATTTTTGTTATATTACACATATTCTGATGAAGTTACTTTCCGAACAACTCAATAGTTCCATGTTGTCATAAGAGTTAGCATTCAACGATTGTTAACTGTATAAGAATTCTAGCAAAGTAACTTTCAGCTCTTCATTGAGATTTCATTGATAGCACAGAAGCCAGAATTCTTGATGAATACTACCTATAGCATTCTCGACTATAAAAGTATTGAAAATAAGGTATTGTTGAATCAACCGATGATCTTTACGGATCTAATAGTATCCACCTCTCATGATCAATTAGTAAGTAGTTGCAATGGTTGATGAAAAAACATTCAGAAGCGTTACAGTAGATCGATAGAAAGGAAATATAACATTAACATTTGCCAGTGAATGTACTAGAACACTCCTATTGACGTCATTCTAGTTGCACCACACCCTATAACACGACACATTTCCTTTTTTCCAACCATAATCGCCTTTTCCGATAAACTGTAGGCGAATGTAGATCGCTTTAAATTTGCATAGAACAACTTATTGTTGTAAATCCGATCACGTAACTCTTCTCAAACTCGTCTCTGCTTAAACTACTTCGCTTGTTTGTTGTGATATTTCTGATATAAAACTGCAGAATGCTTTTTATATTTTCAGTTGTCTTCTTGTAAATGACAAATTGATATATTTGCATTGAATACAAGTTATTGTGGGAGTCTTAAATTAATGAGGGTATAAACTATTTCTTGTTACCTAGATGTAAATTAGGTATCGGGTCTAAGACACAACTTTCTCTCTCTCAAAACCATACATTTTTCTTAGGTATGTCAAAATCCTTCGAATTCTTCTCTGACATTAACTTAAGACCATTTTTGGTTTATGTCGTTTTTTTGTACCTACATGCTAACATTCAAAACACTTCGATTTTTCAAATCTTTCTTTTGTTTTTACTCCATAATAATTCCTTGGTGTCTGTTTTCAAATCTATAATGCATAATAGAAATAAATCTATAAGATCAAAAAATAGTTTTCCTGTTTTCGAGACTTCTAAAATTTGAAATAAGTTTTACTTTCACATTGCTGTTATCGGATGCAATTAGTATATTATTTATTAATTGATCGTACTTTTAATGCTTCTTTTTTTATCCTGCGAGGGAAAGGAGTCTAATTTTATTTTAACTTTTATTTTGGTATTTTGGGCATCCTGGTGTTTACATTTTAATTTTATTAGAATTTAGAATTCTTTCTCGTGCAATTAGCGATTCGTTAGGAATACGTGAGCCTTTTGATTGAGGGATTGACAAAAATTCAGTAGTATTCATACAAATGTAAAATAAATTCAGAAATAAGCTCTGAGTCATGACCTCGGAGGCCTGGTTGGTTAAGGCATTCGCTCTCGTTACCGGAAAGTAATGAGTTCGAATCCCGGCCCAACCGCAGATATATTTTGTTCTTTATTAGCAGCTGGGGCATTTAGAATAGGTCGTGTCACAACGTCTTTTTTCTGAAATGATACCACTGGGGATTACAAGCTAAGCCTAGGAGTCTTCTGTTTGTGATACCTTCTTCAAACATTCATCCGCTTTGTGTCTTATTGTATATCTTGCGATCAAACTTATGAGCCTTGTAGTGCAAAAAGATGGGAATGTTAATAGTAGCCGTTCATTAAAAATAATTTCTGGATCATAACCGCTTTGTAGGAAATGCTACTTAATCAACAGCATACATGAATACGCCCAGACAAGAGTCACTTATAAAGATTTGGAATTTTTAAGGTTATTTATATACATTTCACATATTTATTGCTTCGAAGTTAAGTACTAATTTATACAAATTATTGATCACCTTTAAAATCATTTTTACGATTGTCCTTTCCCTGGTATGAGGATTATTTCAAGTTGCATGTCCAGACAAATATTATTAAATAAAGAATAACTAATTTAATGCAAAATTTTCTTTTAAAAATATAAAAATAAAACATTTTTATTATTATCCTAGAACAACATGCAGATAACTTGAATTTTGTGAATGCATTCAGATAGAAATAATTTAAATCTGAACTACTCTATAATGCAAAAATTTTCATTTTTGATTGATTCGTGATAAAATGATTTGCATTTTTAACACTACTCACACTTTTATCATTCTGTTTGTTATCACATGATTTCCAACATTCTTTATTGCTTGGATTAACAGTCGATGTTTCTGAACTTCACTTAACAATAATGATCAGTTAATATACTGTAAGGCATCATTTGACAAAAAATGGCCACTTATATTTATTTAAAGTGAAATCAATTAGTTATTCCCACTTAGCAGAGAGATAGATTGGCTATATTTTGTTTGTATTAATTAGTAAAGTCGATTATTTCTCAATAATCCTGTAGATTCTTTTATTAATTTAATCTCTCCTTAAAATTAAAAAAAATATTTTTTATGTACATTTCTTGTATACTTACGATCTACTATAAATTGATAGTGATCTTTCACTTAAAAAATGTTCTCATTGATACATTGGCGCCATCTATCTGATAAACACAATATAAATTTAATTAGTTAAGCAAGATTGCAGAATATATACATATAGTTTTCTTAATATTGTAATCTTAAATCCTTTCCTACTATGTATTCACATTGGATATAGTCAGAGTACAAATTGTATTTGATTTATAATACGTTGTAAAATAATGCGCATAATGTGTTTAATTTATAATGGGTTATAAAAGAAAAGAAAATACCTTAAATATTAATTATTCTGAAATAATTAAAATTAAGGGCACTTTATTTTTTTCATACGACACAATAAAATTATAAATTTCGTTTTTTTATGTTATTTCGATAATTAATTTTAAAAGTTTTATTAAATATAATATACAATCCTAATAAATTTTAACGCTTGTCAAATATAAAAATTTACAGAATATTCCTGTGCGCTATACACACACTAAGCCAAATTAGATTAACAAAATGTTTCAAGTATTTCTTCCCATAAGAAGCAATATCATTTATTTATTTTTTTTTCATGTATATTTAATTAATAAAAACGATTTTTATATTTCGGAAATTTGTACTTAAATTAATTTTGTCCTATATGTAGAGGTATATCATGCTATAACTGGGCATTTTATTACACTGATAATTATTTATTTTGAATATTAAAATTTTAAAACATTAGCTTCAATATTTTGGGGAAACCAGGTGAGGATAAAACTTTTAAACTAACGAATTTTTATCGTGACAAGTGATTACTTATTGATATTCGATAATGAAAAGCAAAGGAAAAATCAAAACTGCATATAAATATGTTTGAAGAAATTTATAGTTATTAAATTTATAAAACTGATGGCATATTTATTTTATTTATTGCATATTAATTTAATATTTAAATTCTTTTTAAAAAAAAGCATGTTTTGGAGTTATGTTTCTCAATTTAAAAAAAAAATGTCTCTTATATGGTTCGAGAGTAACGTATTTGAATTTGATAGAACCAAAAATCATTTTTTTATTTATATATATGAAACTCGTATGATCCGGTGACTAGAATTGATGTAGTGTAAAGTAAGTCCTTAAAATAACAATTATTATTATAGCTGTTACTTATAACAGTATAAAATAACAGTTATTATTATAACAGTTATTATTATAACTGTTACACAGTTATTATTATAACTGTTACTTATAGTAACAGTTATTATTATAATTGTTACTTTAAGAGATTCTAGATTACATAATATTATCTCCTGTTAAATCTTATAGGATAAGTTAATCTACATCAAATAATCTGTTATCTAACTAATGAAAGCAAACGCGAAATATAGTTTAAAACTAGCTACATGGTATTTTCACAAGTTTATGATACGTCAAATAGCTAGCAACTAAATTTTAATATTATCATCAAACAAAAACTCGGTTATTTCAATAATAAAATAATTCTGATTTTATTCAGTATTTCTAGTTTACTTGTTTGTCGTATTACGCTCACAATTTTTGCATGAGGACAAATTAACCCAAAGCCTATGGTTTAAATTGGACTCCGAGCTTCTGCAAACAGACATTGACGTCCGATGTGGAATCAAACTTACGAACTCTTGAACTGAAGGACAGAAAGATAAACATTCAGCTGCTATTTCGATTAACTTGATGATAAATAGCTGATCAGAAATAATGCTTATCAAAAAGAAGAAAGCAAAATATGCATTAAATTCTTACAATAAAAAAAAA
>JAPDSC010118395.1:0-11776 GCA_026290005.1 Latrodectus geometricus
AAGAATATATGAATTTAACCCACTTTTATTTCTGCGTTGAATCATTGATCCCATGAATCACATTTTTACAAGTGGGCTCAGAAAAAGACGAAACTAAGCATTCGTCATCATTTCTAGTTTTTGACGTAAGCGTTTTGTGTATCTTGCAGTCTGACTCTTATTACAATGGACTTTCATTGCCAACGAATCAACGCATATAAAAATAATAAAAAAACGCACTATTCACTTATTTAACTTGAAGCTACAGCTGGATGAATAATTAGTATTATAAAAAAAAAGCTTTAGAAGCAAAAAGCATTTAGTCACAATCCTAAAATAAACTCTCCACCTTCCCTATATGCTCATACAAATAATTTTGGACATAATTTATATTTAGCTTATAATTTTCTTCAACCTTCGCCACTTTACTTCATAAAAATTTTAATTTGTCTATTTCTCCAATTTCGAAACATTCTTGATTTTTTTGTTTTATTTATAACTAGAACTTATAAAGGAATTCGCAAAATATAACTAAGAATACTGAGTAATTTCGCATATTATTTCATCTGTTATTTCACAAGATATAATTGGATTAAATTTTAGAAATTTTATTTTTGCGTGCATATTAACTTCTGTGCTAATTGTTTAAACAGTAAATTAATTACTAAACTATTTATAATCATATATATAATCATAATATATAGCAACATGAATCTAACAAATTTATGCATATTTTGTATACTAATTGAATTTCCAAACAATTTTAATTTAACAGGAATAAAAAAAGTTAGAATAAAAGGGGAACCTGGAAAATTCAAGATTTAAAGTTAAGATATCCCTAAAAATTAAGACTTCTCAATTTAATTTTATAAAAATAATTTTTAATTACAATTCATTGTTTTTATAATATTAGTTTTAAAAATTTGAACATTACACAGAGCAGCTTTATTTTTCAAAGTACAGAAAATATTAAAAAAAAAATTTCAATTAATGAGTAAATAAATACAAGATAAAATATATTTTAAGGTGACTTTAACTTGAAAAGAAAAATTATATTTCCCAAGATAATATAAACTATCTAGTAATAATCAATTGCACAATTTAATACTTAATTATAGAAATTTATACGAGAAACAGTTAAAGATAAGTAAGATTTAAATTATTTTAAATCTTACTTATCTTTAACTGTTTCTCGTATAAATTTCTATAATTAAGTAAGATTTAAATTATTTTAAATCTTACTTATCTTTAACGAAATTAATGTATTGCATTTATATTTGGAGCATATTGATAATATGCTTAACATTTTTTTTTTTTTATCCTAGAACAAGGTATATTTTAAATACAATATATAAGAAATATGGATTAAAAATAAATGGGACACTGTTGTTCTATGCTAGTTAACTTTCTTTGTAAACATTCATACAACAAGCCTGAAATCTAAAATTTATTATGAAAATTTGAAAAATTTTAATTATTTATATTATGAAAGATTTAAATTATTTTAAATCTTACTTATCTTTAATTATTTTAAAGTAATAACTAAAAATCGATGTGACCCAACAATCAAATAGCATGAAACAAACATTCAAATAAATAAATTAAATTAAAATGCAAAGGTGGTTTTTTTTACATTTTAAGAAATAAAATTATATGCAAACATTAATGGCAAGCACCAACATTCATGATTATTTACTATTTTCCGTCGACGCGATATGAATTATAAACCCAACCACCCAACTTGATCAGTATCAGATTTTGGAAGAGACTTTAAATTTTTAACATAATCTATTATTTTATTAACATCACTATTTTTTGAGTCAAAGATATTTTGAATCGCAAATGGATATCATCACAAATTACGTTAATTCGACTTTTTTTTATAAAGATTTTTACATAGTATACAATTATTAGTAATTATCTGGATATAATCTTAAAAAATAATAATATTTATATATCTTTTATTGCAATATAAATATTTAACCATAAAAGTTTCCAATGTATAAATAAGAAATTAATCTTTTTAACATTTTATTTATGATGTAATTGCACAAAACTGGATTTAAAAATTACATGATTTTCAAAAACTGCAAAAAATAAAAAAAAAAAAAAAAAAAAAAATATAACAAATTGTCAAAAACAATAGGTATATTATTATTACATCAGTAATATATTTTTCATAAGTTATATAAAATCATGCTTACATGAATAAAATAAAGTTGAAATTTGAGTTGTTTCTTAGTTAAATAATATAAAAAGTTTTAAGAGAGAATAGAGAAAATAATTTTAATCCCTTTCAATAGAAATTTATTTAAGTTTTACTAGATTTACCCTTTTTCATTGTTTTATAATAATATATAAAACTAAAACGACAGAATCTTTACGAAAAAATCTATGAAAGCGTATTTAAGAATTAAACATTCGCTAATTTATTCATATTGCCATTATTAAAATGATAAGCGTTTCGTTTTCATTCAGTAAGTTCGAATTCCAAGGAGAAAGTCATGAAAGTTGATCCATTTTACTTTTCACTGTCCATGCGTCTAAGCATAATCTCAAAGAATAATACTTGAATAAGAATCAGCCATTTTCAACTATATAGTTTAATAGATTATTCAAAACGAGAAAATTTTTTAACTCTACAACTGATCATTGAACCCATTTTTTTTACATGAATCAAACTGAATATTTTACATAATATGAGCTAATGCGTTAATTTACATTAAGTAAAATCTCGTTTGACTCTTGAAAAAATAAATTAGTAGCAAACTGTATAACTGCAATACCACACCTAAAGTTCTACGGGGGATCGTGTTTTTAATTACAGTTGGCGTCAAAGTACACTCCCCTTTCTAATAATCGCATAGAAGTGCAGCAGCTGCAGGTGACGAACGGCAGGGAATGTAAGGAAAAAAATTCTTGAAGTCCAGATGGGCAAGATGACCCATTAGAAATGGGCCTGCAGCCACCAGCTGCCGCAAGCCCGACTTCTTTATAATACATTATAAAATTTCTTTATAATACAAAAAAGAGTACATGATATAAATTTTTATTAGCATTCTATACTTTCGTATTTAACGAATGTGTTTGTTAATAAGCATTTATATAATCTTCTCACATATGGTATTTATTTGATATATTTTTTTTAGAAAGTAAAAGTTTTAAAAGATTTCCTTTTATGATTTGAATATCTGTTCTTTATAGTTTGCATTAACGATTTCATGGAAAGAGATTGAGTTTATGATTATATGATATAACAGCACTAGACTTTTTGGATTGGGGATTTATAAGACATGACCAACAGATGGAAAGAGTTGAACATAGTGACCAAGTTACGACCTAATAGCAAAACCATAATGTTTTACTGATCCTGGCACGAAATCTACTGTTGCTGTCATAGTCGTCGTAGAACGAAGGGTACACAATTGAAATCACAATTTATAACTAGCCATTGATAAAAGCTATAAAACTTTTAAATCGAACCATTTATATTATTAATTTAAATATATTATTTTTATTCTTAATTATCAAAATATGTCAAATTTTTTATCGACACCATGTGTAACTTATTATGTTATTTATTTAATAACCTTAATATATTATATTAATTTAATATGTTGATTTAAAATGTTTGGATTCAGTTTGTTTAATTGAAATTTCTTAGTTATCAATATCTAAACTTTCTTTGAAATTTTCAAAATTAAAGTTTAAAAATTTAATAGACAAATGTAATTTGAGAATAAAATTGAAATTGTTTTCTTTTTCATTTAAATAAATTAATTTTCTAAAAATAAAATAAAAAATTACAGCTAGATTTTTTTTCTCAATAAATCGGACATCGCACACATTTTTAAAATATAATTTTCAAATTATAAGACAAAATATTTAAAACTAATTATTGAAAAGAAAACAGGATATAAACTATATGGCATTGTTGAAGCTGTATAATGTCTTCTCATACAATTAATAATAATAATAATAAAATTATAATTATATTGTAAATACGAAATGCAGTAAACATGTTTTTTTTTTTTTTTTTCCTATTTCTTCTATATTTTCCCGCTTCCATACTTAAAAAGTAGACAATTATTGTTTTAAAGAAAGTCGTAAGAGATCAGATATCGAAACTAAAGATGAGAGGGTTAAAGTATCTGGTAATCTAATAAATAGATATATTTGTTGTTGTCTTGTGCCAGCCAGGCTGGCAATATGGGGTGCGCTGCTCCACTTTTCCAACTGAACCGTATTTGGTGTGGAGTCCGACTTTCTCAGTACACGCATGCCATAGGTACCTGTTTATAGGGTAGGCAACCATTCACAAACAAAGAAAGGATAGAGACAAGAAAGAGAGAGAAAAAGTACATCTATGCCCGACCCAGGTCCTCCCCATCCGTAGTCTGGCGCAGCTTGTCCTATTTGGACCTTGCGCCATAAAACCCAACCAACAACAACAACCCCATCCGTAGTCAGGTACGCTAACCACTAGACAGGTTGGGCGGTTAATAGATATATTTAATATGCACATATATCAAACAATTATTTTGCAATTACAATGAAAAAAAATTTATGAGATCACAAAAAAACCAGAAATATTCAATTTTTACTTCCTTTCATTAAATAAAAAAAAAAAATTGTTTCTTACCATTTATTAATTGTAAATATAGCGCTATGCGTTTTTTACAAAATTACGAGGACATAAATATTCTTTACACGGGAATTATTTGAGTTATGCCCGCTAAAAAAGGCAGATTAGTATAGAATTTATAAAATTTCATTTTAACGTGACTAAGATTACATCAAGTCAAAATTTTTGCATCAGTTTTCATTGGTATTTGTACGCAAAATTTGGTAAAATTAAGAATTTGTTAAATTCAAGTTTATAAAATCAAAATTCTACTGCATACATAAACAAAATATTTTTATTTCTGTGTCATATGAGTGAAATGATCTATAGATTGTGCTTTTTATTGGCATCTGACATGCTTTAAAATATGTCATATTAAAGCATGTAGGAAGCTACAAAATTTTTTATAATAACATTTCTAATTTTATAACGTTTAAAATTATTTTCATCATTAAATCGTTAATTTTTATAAATGTTTTCTCTTATTTTTAAGTTTTTTTCTTATTAATTTAAGAATTTCATAATATAAAAACTATGGAAAAAAAAAAAAAAAAAAAAAACGAAATATAAATTTTCAAAGTACAAGAGACAATTATACACGAAATAAAATATTGAAACTAGCAATATTAGATTTCTCTTGAAAAGCACAAAAAATGTTCTCGAAATTTGATATTGATTACGAAGCAGGTAGATGCGAGTGCATAATTTATGCTGATGCATGCACGTTCAGAATGCAAACAACACTAACGTGTTTCCGATACAGAAATTCCAAACGTAATTAACTCGGAAATTCTCCCCAAAACACTTCCGGTTTCCTCGGAGGGCAGGATCGAACCTCTGGAGATGGGAAGAGGAGAAATTAGAAGAGAGCACTCAAGTTTTTATGAAAATGTGCATCTTGCGCACACACGAAAGTGAGATGGATGGGGGCGGGTGAATCATAATCCGAGGAATTTTTCATCCAGCTTGGGAAAGGGGTGACATTAGGTCACGAGAGGGTTAAATTAAATTTTTTACCCATTTCCCTCTGATGGAAAGGGTTGGAGACTGACACTGAGCTTTGGAAGGGAGAGGGGAAATTTTCCGAGCGACAAAAAATATCTTCGTCAAAGTATTAATGTAATTAAATAAAAGTAGTATCGTCGTTTATTTAACAATATACCCCTTTTTTATATTTAAATCTTGAATATATGTATCTAAAATAAATTTCATGACTTATTTTGAAAAGTGTTCATAGATAATTATACTTGAAAAAAGTTGTTAGTTCCAAATGAAATAACAACTTTTTCAAGTATTATTATAAACCACAGATAGAGAAAATTACTGTAATTAAGATCTCAGGATCTAATATTCCTCCACTGGGGTGTTGTAAAAGTTTAGAAAGAATGGTACTAGTAGTAGTACTTCATTTTGTCACTTGATCCAGATTTAAACTTATAACGATGAAAATTAGTTTTAGTACCGCCACGCAATTGGCTGAAATGGATACGTGGTAAATGAAGGCAATATACAATTTATATAAATTCTTATTCTATTTGTCCACCATTTTTTTTTCTCAGGATTGGATTGAGAATGATTTCACGGAATGGAATAAAACTTATACCAGGATGTTGGTCACCCCCCCCCTCCCAGCAAACTTAAGATTCGAACTATTTCATTTCGAGATTTCGATTATAGCATTTGCAGTTAAATGCTGATTTGAGCTCCCTGTAAAGATGCTTATACCGCGATGCAATATTCTTCTCTCCAGAACACTTGCTTCAAGAAAGGGGGGGGGGGATGAAGTTCTTGTTCTCTTGAAATTTGTCATTTATGAGTAACCACTGGCAATAAAATATGTATATGACATGAAATACTCCCTTCTTTCTACATTCTCCCTGTGCAATCTTCTTATTCAATTTTTGAAAAAGTTTTGTTACTCACAGCTGAGTATGTGCTTATGCTTTTTCCAACACGCCGCCAATAGAAAATTATTTGGAAGGAACATGATTAGAATGTTTCAATATTTAATAAATTTTTAACTAAAAGGAATTTTCATGCGTTTGAAACATCATTTCGTTCGTTTTGAACAAAGTTAAATAAATATTAAATTTAATTAATTTATAAAAAAAAATCATAAGTTTTTTGCGAAAATTTGGTGAGATCAGCCAGCACACAATATCTATACACAGAAACAATTTTTAACCACGATATTATGCTTTCCTTTAAGCAAGGAAGATCCCATTGCAATTAATTCCAGCTATAACCATTAATACACCGAAATTATTTATTTCATAAATTGTAGTGAAAAAAATATTTTTTTTTAAACTAGAATTTTAATGATATGCTTTTTCCCAACTCATCCAACACATTATTTACTTAAGCAGTGGTTCAAAAATAGGACGTTATTAACTTCCAACGAAAATATATGCGTATTAGTTATGGAAATTAGATTTTAAAAAAATGTTTAACTGTTACAGTCTTAAATAATTCTATTATATTTTTTGCATCCTCATAATTTTAATTTTTGTTATAAAATGGACATCATTTCGCAAATAATGAAATATTCTTAAGATTAAGGAAATAAATTACAATTTATTATCTCATCAGAATATACTGGTGAGAAAAAATATTACGATTTTGCTACATTAAAATGTAAATGCAAATGAACAATTAAGAGTGAAATAAAATGATAAAAATCGGAAGTTTAATTTTTTATTTGAACACTTTTTCATTTATTTGGCTTTATCGTAATGTTTCTTATTCATTGTACACCTTGTTATGAAACTAATTCAAAAAATATATCATTACTACAAGATACATTTAATTATTTAATTGTTTTTAAATCCTCTTTAGTTACGTCACAATCTTTATAGTGTTGACATATACTATCTTATTTCATTGTCAGTCACTCTTGGTTTCGTGACTTGCTAATTTTGGAAATTCAGTAGAATATTTACTTAAATGTTTTATGCAGTTCTATATTTTGTTTACGGTATTTCATCATTTAATGTGAGTATAATGTTTTTCTACGTCAAAGAAGAATTGACACCGCCAAAAACGAAAACATTTCTGTGAAAAGGAAGCTAACGCAACTATGGAGAGGAAAAAGAGAAACACAGAGGATATGTCTATCTGCAAAATGTGCTCTTTATTGAGTTTTAATTCACAAAAAGAGTTTTCCGATAAAAAAGCTGAGTAAACTGGGATTATACTATTCCAGTGGCAGGTGCTGACTTTACCAATGAACTCGCGGTTGGGTTTACTGACTGACATTTTTAGTCAGATAGGTCACGTTTTCAAGCATTTTGTATCAAAGTGAATTCAACTAAAAGACTGATCTAACAACGTATCATCGTATAAACCGACAGTAAGAAAAATAATTCAAACGAATACCAGATTACGGGAGCCATGAAACAATTATCGCGTAAGATTTCAATGTGATTAAAAAACTTTAGCACTTTCACAAACATTGGAGTCGAAGCCCATGAAATTTACAGACAACCCTAAAAAAGTCATATATATATATATATATATATATATATATATATATATTACATTTTACTTAATTTATATCGGCTTTTCTCACAATAACTGGTTTGATTACTTATAATATTAGGTTGGGGAAAAGAAATCCATTATTTTTACATGAACTTTATGTAACTTCTTATGGATTCCCTTTGTAAAAAGGTTTAAAACAGCTTTCATGTAGATTTTTAGGTCTTGCGCGTTACGACTGCTGACATGCGGTAAACTTCGATCATTTTTGATATTTTATAGACATTTTCGACGATGGTGTATCCACATGCGAGGTGCATCTTTAACATCAAAAATACCCGAACGGAATCGACGAAACAAAAATTGTACGTAACTGGTTGTTACAGTCTTATATAGGACGATAAACATCTTTCACAATTTTAGCCACCCGGCTATCTTTTTCGCCGTTACAAGAGAAAAACGAAAATGTAACGAATTTTCTGTTTGTTGTCTTCCATTTTTAAAACCGCAGGAGGATATTTTAGTGTCAAATGTCACCTTTCCAACGAGCATAAATCTGAAATTGTTTGATTGATACCTCACGAGATATCGATCACTACAGACATCTACCGAAAAAATAATGGATTACTTTTCCCCCAAACTAATATATATATATTTCATTTGTAAATTGAGAACAGTTGTAGTGAAGCTATTTTTAGGAACAATTATTATTATTGTAAAAAATGCATAATCTGTACAAAATAACTCAAAAAATTATTATTTTCTTTTTATTTATGAAAATAAAAGTAATAGTTCAAATTACTGTCTCATTTTTTACACTCCATTCACCTTATAATATAATTTTATGAAGAAAATTCGAAAATAATTTAGCAACTTCTACATTTTCTGTAACATTAATTTCGTATTCTTTCATAAGTCGTTCAAAACTGTGGCATACAAAAAGAACTTTTTTTTAAATTTTATTTTATTTTAATTAGGTTTACGGCATTATTTGAAGCCTGGTGGCGTAGTGGTGCACACGTCGGTGATTCTGTCCTTGGGTTGGGAAAGGGTGATTCAGCCTTTCAGTGAGTCGATAAAACTGAGTACCAAGCACGCTTGAGAGTTTCGCGTTACGCTAACCACCTAACCAGGACATATGCTTTGCACCTCAGGGCCCTGGATCACGAAAACAGATATGGGCACTTATAGGCTTTGTCCCATGGAGTGGTCGTGCCACTAAGTTTAGCTTAGTTTACTGCATTATTTACTTCCTTTTCTGGTAAAACACTTCTGCACACAGAAAAGTTTTATCAGAAAAGAAAACGAAAATCGGACATGACATCAGAATTCATATTCTTTCAATCAACTGAATTATATTTCATATAAGTTGATCGTTTTGGAATATACAGGAGGCTTTTTTGATGCATTTTATCTATAAATAGCAACATTGAGTTCACAAATTTCGTGGGTCGTTCAAAATTTTTATAACTTCCAAAAAACAATATCTGAGTTCGACTAAAATTAAAAACTTTGTTGTTGAAAAACATACACTAAAAATTTAACTTATACCATTGACATTTGTGAACTTTTGAATTTTTTTTAATCATGTTTTCAAAATTCTGAATTAAAAGAAAATTTGGCAAGGCTGGTAAAGAAATCAGTCCTCTTATTGAATATTTTTAGTTATCTTTTTAAAACAAATAATGATTTTTTGACAGTTCCAAAATTATATAAACCTCCGGTATAGTTCCAAATTGATAAGATCTAAATAAAAAAAGTTCGATCTTAGACTTCATTAAGCAACGTCTAACATGTGTGCTTTGGAATTTTCAAGGTTTTCTTCTTTGTGACACGTGATTATTGCCTACTGTCTTTCAAGAATCTATACAGAAAGCAGTATATGGTGGATGATGTTTTACATGTTTAACACAGGCGTAAAATCAAATTCATTTCGCATTAATGAAGAATTCTGCGAAACTGTACCTTAATTTTTGTAATACTATAAATTTTTTGAGAAAATCCAAGTACGAAAGAAATTTTAATGATGAATCCACGATTTAAAGCATTCTGACATAAAACTAAAGTAAACAATGAAACTGCGAGTTCAGTTTATTATTAAAACACTTTTGTATATTCTTTACAATGCATAATTATATCTCAAAATTTTGATTCAAATTCGTATACATTTAAAAATGCTCGCTGAATATATATATATATATATTTGTCTCTTTCTCTTTCATTTCTTTACATAATTATTAATATTCTAAGATATTTATATTATCAATTTATTCTCTTCTCTCCCTCAAACATTATAACTAAATGAAAAGGACTACTAAACTTCTAAATCAACGGAAACGCGGGAATGTCGCAGTTCCAGAGGATTGATATGTAGACCAACAGCAATGCAATAAAGCGCTTGGTGATTAACTGCAACCGAACAAAACGGCTGACCTTCACCGCCAACGACCATTCCGAGTAAAGACACCAGCTGAACAACGGAACCAGAAGATATGCAGAGAAGCAGCGAAACATGTAAACACTGGAGGTATAATCGGATGTGCCGCGCAGGAAAGACAAGAACCAGGCGCGCGTGTCGAAGGCCAATTACAGAATCGCCCCGGTAACGGTCGACAACCAAAGCGCGACGCCTCCACGCCCTAAGGGATGGGGCTTCCGGTTCGCAACCGGACGCAGAACCGCTCTCCTGACAACACAGGCTGGGGAAGGAGTTCGTCTTGCGGTCTGATTTTCCAAGCAACAGTGGTTGAGAGTCGATTGATTCAGCAGCTGAAAGTGGCATGGGCAGATCCCGTCGAAATTGAAAGAAAATAGGAGGCATTTCATTAAAATTGCATTCGTCAGTATTAACGGCCTCATAACTGACATGGTATAGAATAATATAAATAGAATAGCATATAAGAATTAAATTATAATTGATTTGTCACAAAATTTGATTTTCATAATTAGTTATTTTAAAGTTTATAACGGTAGTATTTAAATAAATATTGATAAAATTTTCAATGTATGACACATAGGAATTTACTGGATATTTTGTTGAATATTCGTCCATAAATGAAAAATATTTTTATTTTGTACATTAAATATCTATCTGATTTGCTAAATGTCCCCAGTATTTGTTACCGGGTAATATGATAACGTAGACCTGAGAACAATTATTTAACAATTTTATTTCTTATCATTTAAACATACAGAATAGCTACATTGAATGGAAGCAGCTGAATATTTACATTGTTCTTTTTTTCTTTTAATTCTTTCTTCTCTTTCAGTTTCCTATAAATTTATTAAAACAGACCAAAAAATATAAGCTTTCATACAAAACCATAATCCGTTTTATTTTAAACAGTATGTATGTTAAACGATAATTTTTTAAAGCAATTTTTTTTTTAATTTTCTCTTTTATTACTTTTTGCATTGTAACATCTTATTTTCTTACACCAATATTCGTAATCATTCTCTCTCGAAATTTTTCACTAAATTAAGTTTTTGCATAATGCATCTATGAGAAAAAAGCATACTTCAAATAATCCCAAAAAAGAAAAAAAAAAGAGAGACAATTTTTGGTGTGGTATTACCTTGTAATACGACGTAATGAAGCAGAAATTCCGAATTCATTAGAAAAATGTTTCTTGCAGATACCTGGTCGGTTCTTCTTTCACTAGTAATGACTGTAAAAAAAAATAGGAGGAGGGGGGG
>JAPDSC010118411.1:0-26972 GCA_026290005.1 Latrodectus geometricus
AGAACGGCGCCTTACAAATCTAAGGCAATATGCTTACGAAAGCATGATCAAAAATCTTAATATATACAAACAATTCAATCCACCAATATTTAAAATTAAGTCAGCATTTGCTTGAAACATGACTCATATATATTTAACGATAACATTAACTAACAGTGTAAGGGAAAGAAGTAATCTTATAATGTAATAAAAAGAATTAATCCTTTATTTTAATTTGTAAACTTATGATTCCATCGCATTTTATCTTATGTTTCGTGCAATTTGCATCCATTCGAAAAAGTATTATTTAAGTATGCTGTTTTAGAATAGATACAACCAGGACAACATTTGTGAATGCAGAATCCTACCGACTTAGATGAATTCTTTTGCCTAGATGAATCTAATTAAGTAATCAGTAACCAACAGGAATATAAAATATCATTAACATGAAATCTATTTAAAAATAGGATATAAGCAAAATGAAATATTTATACTTTCTCATAATGTTCCACGCATTTTCTTTGTACATTTTAAAGAACTTCTTATTTTGTTTTCCATAAATTATTAACACATAATTTGATTTTGCAAATGCATCTGCGTATTTAGTTTAATGTGGGACAACATAATTGCACGAATATATTTTCCAGTACCTAGGGCTGATTTGGGCTCTATAACTTAGAAGGAGCCAGGTGGCAGCCTCCGCAATTTAAAAGCAAGGATCAAGCAAAAGACCCCTTAATAACTGACATTTCATCGCCAGAGATATCATTTCACTATGAGGACATTGCGACCACCATGTATTTAATGTCCCCCAGCCGCCTTTAAACTAACACGACGGAACATCAATTAAGCAAGCCGGGATTCGAACTAACTACCTTCCGATAATGAGAACGATACCTTTACCAACCAGGTAACCGCGGCCATTTGAACAATGTAATGGATATGAGTTTTGTAAGTTCATTAATAAGTTCTCAGGACTTTAAAATTTTTGTTTTAAATAGACAAAATGGCGATCTGCAGCGAGAAGTTCAAATTCATTGATTTATATTAATTAGCATCTATATTAAATATTAATTGCATAAATGAAATCCTCATTTGATTGACGAATTTTAACTGGGCTCTAAGAAACTGAGAACATATTTTTACTATTAATTTTTATTTCAAATTTTATCTGATTAAAAATGGCTTCACAGACTATTTTTTATACATAGCATATTTTTCTGAATAATTAGTATGAATTAGGTAAATTTATCATTAAATTAGAGTGACTTAAATATTAGTTAATTGTTAAAAATTACGTTTATGTACCATTGTTTGTACATTGTCTGAAATAAATAATTAAAGAGAATAATCGTTGGCCGCGTTGGTTCGGAATATAAGTATTACCTTCTTTTTTATTTCTTCTGAATTTTTATGGTATGTGCTATCCTTTTCAAGTCATTCTTGGATCAGTGTTTACCCTGTTATTTGACGAACAGTTATTTATTAATAACTGCTCGTTATAAATAATTATATTAATTACTGTAATTAATATTAATTATAGTTATTAATTAATTATAAATCTTTTAATATGCAATATAAGTTTTCTTCTGTTTAAAAGTTAATCTTTTATTAAAATCGCTACTTATTTTCTCACTTTAATTTCCATATATTATTACGCAGATGTTACCGGTATTAGGCAGCTGTATTCACAAAATTAAAACACTGTTTTAGTCTATTCCTCATTCTTTAAAAAAGTTTCCACTTGAAAAAGTACAGGATTTTTTTATTTAAAAGATAATTTGATAAGTAAATTGGCAGATGAATTTTAAAGACATAACATGCTATTGTGAAAGAGGGCGCGTACTCTTTGGACAAGTTAACTCGCCTTTATTTTTACAAACAGTATTTAATTTCTATTCAGTCATAATGTGTCATTAACGATTCATTTCCATACAATGGCAGATGTATTTTGAAGACATGACATGCCATAGCGTACACACTTTGGACAAGTTTAACACGCCTTAATTTTTACAGACAGTATGTTTACGCTATCTTCAACCATAATTATTCCCCCATTTGAGATTCCAATGATAGAACATAACTTCGATTTTATTTCAGTCATTTTGATTGTTGCGTTTAACGTATTTTTTCTTTTCTTTTTCATTTTAAAAGTGGAGTTATAATTATTTAGTGTTGAATTATTTGTTATTATACATTAAATTACTCTCTTAACTTTTTCTTCTATCATCAAAAGTCACATACATATTTAGTTTATTTTAATGTCTTACATTCTTCAATTTAAATTATTAAAATTCGAGTTTGGTTGATGGTGTTACCATTCCTATTAGATTTCATTCCCACATTTGCAAAAATGCAAATTTTATGTAAAAGTCAAAATCAATATACAGTCATTTTCTGTGTGTAAGCTTAATAAATATTTATTTCAATCAAAAGATTGAACAATAAAGGGGATTAATTCAGTTTATCCACTTCAGTAAATACTCAAACTTAATACATGCATAAATATGATTTAATTCAAAAGATTCATCACTCTCTTAAACGATGGAAAATATTATTTATTTTGATAAATTTTTATATAATTTTTCTCACTGTTTTTGAAAGAAAATATTAAAAATTTAAGTCTATGTCAGCTGTGCTTTAGTTTCTGAGCAGTTTTAAGGAAAAAGTGATTCAGAAAAATAACTTGTTTTCACCCTTCGTATGGGGGAAAAAAAAAAAAAAAAAAAAAAAAAAAGGCCTTCAAGCGACAAAAATCAACCATTTGTTATATATTAATTTTTAACTTTAATTTTTTTCTTTAACTTTAGTAAGCATGTTGTTTTGGAACAGTGAATTAAGTCTATATTGATGATCAAAAACAAATAGAATGAGGTATAAAATGCTTTAAAATTTACAATAGTTTCAGTGTTATTGAATGAAGTTGGGATTTTTTTTTTTTTTTTTTTTTTTTTCATTGACTTTGCAATACATTTCAAACTTTGGACATTAAGGACACCAAATTAGCTGCAGAGAGCAAAAAAAAAAAAAATTTTTTTTTCTAGAAAAAAAAGGTTAATACCGTTATTATTATTATTTTTTTTAAATTCACTCCTTGAGAATGAGGGAAAAATTGAGTAGGCAATGCCATAAATATTCTCGAAAATCAAAATTTTCCTATTATTTAATTTTTGTTACAGTATAATAAAAGCTATAATTTATATATTTTAGCTGCTATTTTCATTAAAGTTTAGCCTTCCATTTGATGTTTTATATGTATTTGGAGAAAAAAATACGCTTTTCTTAAGTATAAATCTTAATAATCACCGACCTTGACATTAAACAAAGAGTAGGTATCGGCTTGTTTTCCAAACTATGAGGAAAAAATGTATAATGAAGCTCACGTTTTCAAAATTCAAGCCTTCTCACCATAACAAAATAACGCTTAAATACTTTTATTCAAAGGGTAATTTGTTGCAAAAAGGCTTCAACTACATTTCCGAAATATACAAGATTCTGACGTTATTTTCTGTGAAAATCCAACTGAATAGGTTTTTACTTGCACTTTTTCCATAATTCCAATGCAGTATCTTCAATGTAGTGTTCAAAAATTAAGTTTATAGCTCAACGGGTTTTTCCCCCCTTCCCGAATTACTGCAGTTATTCAAAAGGGGATTTGAACCCACGAACCATTGAACCGAAAGCAAGAAAGCTAATCATTTGCCTACCAGCTCCGGTTATGGCGTTGAGACGAGAGTTTCAATCCAAATATTGAACTTTTTTTGCGTTTGAAATTGTAAGATGATTGATTAAAATACTTGATTTTTGGACAGGTATAATGCTTATATGGTTTGTTAATGGTAAAAGGCTCTAGCTAAAAAGTATTATTTGTATCTCTAGATGTATCTTTTGTTATGTTTGACCATATGGGATAGTTAAGTTAATGTACCATAGGAATAAAGGAATTTAAAGTGACCTAGAACATTATTCAAAATATAATTACTTGAATCTTCCACATCATTCAGAAATAGAAAATTATAATTTAACCTAAACCTGTAAGTATCCAGTGAATTCCCATCACCTGTCTGTAAATGGAATCTTTCATTAATTATTAAAGTGATTCTCGAACGACATACATTTAAAAATATGTGTCATGCATGTAGAAATATTCAAACTTTCAATTGTACTTTCATTCTTATTTGAAACTTGTTCATGATGGTCGAATAAATCACCTATATCAGAAAGTTATCTTGGTGACACCAGTCACATTGCTCTGCACTTATTACCATATGAATCAAAACTTATACATGTTTATTGTTCCTTTATTTAGGCACAAAATGGGTTCTTGTCAATCTGGATGTGGACGCAGGAAACAAGAAAAGCTGGAATTTTGTCTTCCATGCTACACCTTAATCCATGGACCAGAAACCTCCAGTAAAATGTTAAAATGGATTGAAGAAAGAAAGTGTTCAGAAAGTAAGTTATATCTTACAAAATATTGTATGTAGATAAACTATTAAGTAATATTTGCTATTGCTTCATATCTATGTTAATTTCACATTATGTGTTGGTGATTTTGTACAAGCTTGATAGAGGTACTCGGTTAATCTGTTTTTGGGCAGGGCAAGAAAATGAATCTTTACTAAAAAATACTCTGTTAATTTATGCAACAATAACAATATTTTATGACGATATCATTCTAAAAAACAATCGAATTGGAGTATGCTAACCCTGATGTTGTTCCTGATGTCATATGGGACATTAATAAGGAGATGAGAGAGAGAAACTGGTAACCAAGAACTGAACTGGTAATTGATAGATTACTGCTCAGTTCTTGAATTCGATACACTTTGAGTGTGTTGCATGTTTAGCTACTCAGAAACCTACCCACAACTCTCAGTCAAATCAGATTTCACATGAAAAATGCAATTGAAGAAGTACCAACTTTGAGTCCATCCTGTCTCAAATATTTAATTCTAAAATCCATAAATTGCTAAGTAAATGGAAAGATGATAGCAGTTGCAGAACTTAAAGCTTTCACATTTTTTCCATTCCAATGGAAATTTATGGACTCTTAAATATTTAAAATGGTCTATTCAAGTTTTAAAATTTGAAAAACCAAAAATATGCAAGTTCCAGTTGCAATAAGAAAAGGCTTTTATGCTTACTTTGCAACACTGTTGGATAGCTGTATTACACAGGAAAATTTACAGCTCAATGTCAATACTCTGGCCTTTCTATTCAACAGTTTGTTGGTTTGGTTCTGACTAAAGAATACAGTGTTCACCAATATGGACAATAGAACGTTAAATATGTTGAGGTAGTGAAATCCCCATGTAATCTTCTACTTTGTCTCTGCTTTCAAAATAGAAGATCCATCAATGGCTTGTAGTACTGCCATCTGGTGTCATCAGAACAAGGGAAAAATGAACTCTTTAGACTTGATAAGGAGTCATGTGCAGCAAATGTGAGGATTGAATCTGTCCAAATTTGAGATTGGGACAGAATGCTAAATAAATAGTAGTAGGATTGCCTTAGTCCCTAATTACCTGTGTACTAAGACAAAAAAGGCTAAATTAATTTAATTTTCCATATTCTGCCTATTTCAACTGACTGAAGTACCTTGTTTCAAAAGCCGGAATTCAGTACAATTACAAAAACAGCACCTGAGCTGGATTACTCTTCTTTGACACATGTTGGAAAGACATTTGATTGACCCTTTGCAACTTCCAACATCATAGGTTCTCTCAGCAGGACTGCATTTGGCTTATTCAGCTGGGAAATCCTCTACCTGCCAGTTGTGAGCCCTATGTTCCACACAATGTTTTATAACAACTTAGACATTTTATCTTCATATTTATATAATTATTTTTTTATCCCATTTTTAGAAATTTTAAAATATTAATGAGGAGTAACTCGAGAAATTTAGGTCTAGTTTTTAGAGAAAAATGTGGCTAGTCGTTTATGGGATTAATGTTCAATATGTTTTGCACCACAAAGTCTGATCTACAGATCTGTTAAAAATTAATCTAAAGAGGTGTGGAATGCTTGAAAATTATCTTGAGCTGTGATTTTATATAAATATTGAAATTGGAAATCGTGGTCGAAATTTTAATAAATTTCCTGTCTGTCGTATTAGTTCTGAAACATGCTCTATAATTGTACAAAATTGGAAATAACCCCAATAATTATCTTATCTCCAAATAGTAATTTACTTAACAAAATGTGTGTGATATATGATCAAAATTAATAAAAACAAAAACGTACATGCAGTAAACAATTTACATAAATTTAAAGCAATTATGAATCATGTTTTCGAGGAATCTTTAGGTAATTATAGTTCCATTGAAAAGTGGAAGTAGCTCTCTCAATAGTATCCAAACTAAAAATGAATGATCACAGATAATGAACAACAGTGCAATCTATTAAAATATTTTCTTCATACTTCGAATCTGAACTCTTTATAGAGTTCACTAATAAAAGTTTTAAAATGAAGACTAACACTAATAATCAAATAATTTAAGTCAATAATTAATATAAAAGAAAAACTGAAATTATATTTACAAATAAAGAACAGCATCATAAAATTCAAAAATACATAAAAATGAATTTATTAGATAAATTATTAATCTATAAAAATTCAAAAGATAGATTACTCTTTACTTGATAATATTATAAAAAATTTTGAAATAGTCTATAAAATTGTAAAAATGTTTATTATTCAAATGTTTTGTATGTAGTTTAGAATGGAAAATTTGTATGTAACAAAGAAGTAAAGAAAGATTAATAAAATTAATTTACTGAAAATATTAGCTTTAATATAAATTATAAACTTCTTGCAAGTTTAGAGACTAATTCAGAATTTTTTTTTTATTATTAAAGTCAAACATTAAGTTCAAAATAAAGCTCAAGAAAATTTATTTTTATGTTTCTAATGTAAGCCTTATCAATTCTACCTAACTTTCAAAGTAATATATTCTCAGTGTTGTCTTCATTTTCTTTTAATTTACTTTGGGGATGATGGTTTTTCATAGAATGAGCAGTTTTAAGTGTAAGGGTTGTGTAACGAGTGAAGTCAGAGATCAGATTAGCGCATGCGCGCCAACATCTGCCGCCCTCCTCTTCCCCTCCCGATTATGTTTTTGTTTACTTGATTATTATGAGAAGAGTTCTCAGAGAGACAGCACACTAGAGGTGTGTTTGTGGCGGTGTCCGCCTATTATACAGTTATGTTTGTTTTTTAAAGTTATGTTAAAAATTATGTATATATTAAAATTGTTCTCATTAATAAATTTAATTAATTTAAAATATATTTGTCATAATTTGCCTTGCCTCTACGCTACGCTACAGCTATAAATGGTGGCAGTGGTTGAGATCGAACTTTTTCGGAGAATTCTGAAAAATTGATGAGTGAATCTGAAAACTGGAACTGTGAAGTCTTGTCATCCCGACACCAGAAGAGAAAATGCTGGCAACCTGCTATTGATATTTATTGAGTTTTTGTTTATGGTTTCGATTCCAACCCTTGGAATCAGAAGATATAGCTTCCCGCTATCTTGGAGTGAAAAAAGTGTTTCTAATTGATTTCCCACCCGTGGAATAGAAATAAGGCAGTTAAATCCAACCCTTGGATAAAAAAAAAAAAAAAGAAGCATCCCGCTTGCAGTTTTAATTCCATCCATAGCATCCTGCTATTTTGGTGAAAAGAGTATTTCAAGTTTTGTTGATTCCAATCCATGGAATAAAAATATTCTGTTTTGATTCCAGCCCTCGGAATAAAAAGAAATTAGCATCCTGTTTCCAGTTGATTCCAGGCGAAATCCAGTATCCAGAATAGGAGAAATATTGGAATATTATTCTACTTCTGCTATAGAAATACGCCGTAGAATTAGTGTTCTGTTTCGGAATCTTCGAGCTGTGTATCTCCAAATTCCTGTGTTCTTAGAATCAAGAAAGTGGTGATAAGCAAAAAGTTTTGTGCGTGAGTGATTATTTTTGGTGAAACTCACCAAGAAATAAATATAAAAAAAAATAGTTAAGTGAAATTGTGCAAAAAGAAAAATTCGCAAGTGAATTTTTGACGAATGTGAGATTTCGAAATTGAATATTTCGATTCTAGAAAATCGAAAGTAGTGAAAAATAATATATAAATATTTTATAAATATCAAAGAGTTTTGATGAAAGTTGAATTGTGATTTCAAAATACCGAAGAAAGTGTGTTTTTTTTTTAGCGTAAAGTTCATTTAATAGTTATGCATACTTATAGTTTTTTCATGATTTATTCTTCTGATTTCATTTATGCTTGCTGTATAAATAGTGTTATCATAATTTAAAATTGAATTAATTTACACATATTATTGTTTAAAATTTCTGGCACATTTGCAGAAATATTTTATAAGAATTAATTTATAGTATTGGGTACCCTATCCATTTACAGTTTTGATTTACGTTGTTTAAGTGAAAATTCTATTTATTCTAAAAGTATTTTCGTATTGTTGACATATATAATTCAGTAAATGTTGTTGGTATATATATATATATATATATATATATATGGTATATATTTGCATACGATTGCTTTTAAATTTTGATATCGAATTTGTTTATTTCTAGAACTCGTACATTTAAGTCTTTGTTATTTTTGTATGCTAGTTTTGTTCTAGGTTATGTGTTAAGTGCATCGTAGATGAACAATTCAGGTATGTACCAATTCTTGAAGAATTTTATTTGTTAAATTTGCTAAGAAAAACATTGATATATAAGGTATGTGATAGTTTTATACCATTTTTGTTTTTAAAACGAAAGCAAAATTATTTTATTAAGTATTGAAATTTTATATTAAGTTTTAATACAATATTAGCTAGAAATATTTTAAAACAAATATTATTTGATTGTTCCCGACATGTAATATAATTTATGTGCATAATAATAATTTACTTTTTTAATAACAAAAATTAATTTATCAAGTAAAAAAATTTCATGTTGAGTAGAAGCGGGAAGATTATTGATAGTTAAATATTTGGGTTTTTGTTAGGAAAGATTAAATTTAAACGATCTGTTCAATATGTCATTTTTGGGGAAAGGTAAGAAGCAGGACTTGTTAGTTTTAGCTTCAGAGCTTGAAGTGAATATTGACTCAAATTCCTCAAGTATATCGATTAAACAAGCCATTACTAAGAGCCCTAATTATGAAGAAGATTTTGTCAAAGAATTGTTTCTGTCTATAATTGAAGAAAGAAAGAAACAAGAACTAATTGAAAAAGAGAAAGCTGAAATTGAAGCTGAAGAACGGAGAAGAAAAGCTGAAATTGACGCTGAAGAACGGAGAAAAGAAGCAGAAAGGGAACATGAATTAGAAAAGCTTAGATTAGAAGCCCAATTGAAACTGACAAATGGATCCGACAGTGAAAATGGCCAACATTCTCATAAAGATCTTCAGGGACTGATCCATAGATATGATATCAAAGAAGATATTAGTCTATATTTAATTCTTTTTGAACGCCAGGCACGTCGTGCTCAAATACCTAAAGAGTTGTGGGTTTCATATTTGTTAGGCTTATTGCCGTATGAAATTACACAAATAATTGCACGTGAACCAGAAGAAGAAGCACAGAATTATGATTATGTCCTATTCTCCCTCTTTATGATTGTTTTTTTAAGAGGTAGAAGGTTCTGTTTGATCAGCTGCTTTCACTTTGTTGCTATATAAGTGTCTCCAAAGTATTAAATAATGCATTTACAACTCTGTGTGGACACCCACAAAGTAAAGGTAGTTTTTTCAAGTTCAATGAATGGTTGGATACTTCTGTAGAAAGAATGGTTTTAGTAATTGAGACCTCTAGAGACGAGACTAACACACTTATATGTCAAAGAAATATTGACACTTTTAGAACCCCAACAGTATTATTTAGGATATGGTCATGAAAATATAAAACCAATTTTTTTTTAAAAAAGAAGTAGATAGAATTCTAATTACTAATTATGTTTTATTAATATAAAGCTGAAAAGTTAGTTATAGGAAACTTTTCCATTTTTCCATTTATTTAAATAAAGACATTTTCAATTAATTGTTCCCTCACTCTTAAGTAATTATACATTCACTCACTTAAAAAATTAGTATTATAAAAAGCTATTAATAAATTATGTTTATACAGATTTGGTAGATATTTTATACAGATTTGAATTGTTTTATAATGAATTTTTGTTAACATTATAAGTATTATTAACAAAACTTTAAACAGTGCAGATAAAAATATCAAATAACATTCTTAGTTAAGAGTTAAAATGACATTGGAGATAACAGGTAAGGGATTTTAGATGAAGCACAAACCTTATTTTAAATAAATTATTTAAATAAACACTTTTTTTTTACCTTTTCATTTGTTTTGATCATAATTGATAAAATTTTTAAACTTAAAATTTTCCTATAAAGCAATATATTTGACAATCAATTATTACTATACTTAATATGTTGTCTAAGTTATGGAAAATTTTATATTAAAAATATTTTTAAGATGTGGATTATTCTTTTCTTAAATTAATTGAAATTTTAGTCCAAATTTATTAATATCTAATATAAGCTGAATATGAAAATTCAAAAGAACAGATAATTAAAACAAACAGTACTATCTGACAAATCAAGTAAGTGCTATGAGTAACTCAGAATCTCTAATAAAATAGATAAATCCATGGATACTAAAAAAAATTAAACAATGAAAGCTAATTCTTCAAGTTTCAGGTGCACTATTGATCACAGAAAGAAAAGCAAAATGAACTATAGCAAAAAACAACACCACTACAATGGTAGAAAGTTAATACTTAATCTATATGGGAAAGTGCTTATTACTCAAAATAAATGTAGGCATATATTTATATTAAATGTTTTATTATTGAATCCATTTGCATTGTATATTTTATTTCACTAAATAATGATGAGAAATAAAATATGAAATACAACCGTTTTGCAGAATTTTTACTTATTAATTTTTGAAATACTAAATGTCGTTTAAAAAATTTAATAAAAATTTATTGGAAAGTAAAATAAACTGTTTGTAACATTCGATTGGTCAAATGTTAATAATTTCCTTAAATACAAGAAACATAAATTAAAAAAAAAAAATCGCAAAATAATCATATTTCAAAAAAGTTAGGAAATTAGAAAGTTACATGTAAAATTATAGACCAAAAAATACAAGAATCAAAATTTAATATAAAATAATGACAATTTGTTGGAACAGCATAACATCCTGATATACAGAATTGATGACAGCTTGAACTAGAGAAATCACAATTTTTTTCATCAAATGAATCAATCAAATCAATATATACCATTTAACTTCAGGTCGAGGCTCCCCATAAATTTTTGCTGTTAATTTTCCTGATTCTTGTTGGACAAAATAAGCAGGCTTCATTGATTCAACAATTTCAGGTAATTAAAATCCATCACCTAAATGTTTAAGAAAAGTGCATACAGGTAATGAAGTAAAATCTAAAAATACTTTAAGAAAAATAAATCTCGCAGTTAGTTTAGTTTAAATAACATTTATCTTGGTAAAAGAAATGTCTAATAAGATTTGTAAGCAAATTATTCATAAATATATATACATGTGTATAATATGTTTGAAAAACATTCTATCAGTTATGAATTTATGTATCAATGTTTGTGTTAAGTATGTATGCATGTAACATTTCCATTTACAGAGAAAACGAACTAAATCACTGTATATAAAATACTGCCCTAATTTTGAAAAGATTTTGCTTCCCCAAGTGTATGCTTATAAAAAAATTATATAGCAATTTTTTTATACTATTAACCTAAAAACTTGAGACTTTTGTACAAAAACTTATAAAAATATTTCTTTTTTAAATAAAATTAGATAAAACATTATCATTTTATTACCTACAACAGCAACTATAGCAGAGCTTCTGGTTTTGCCTTCATCATTGGTAGCAATGACACAATATTTCCCAGAATCCTCTGGTGTAGCACCTTCACCGATAAGTGCAATAGCTCCATTTGGTAGTTCTAACATTTGAGTTCCATCATTCTTTGCCACATCATCACCATCTTTCATCCTAAGAAATACATTAAAAATGAAAAATTTCACTAAAGAATTTGAAATTCATGAAAAAAATTCACTTTGAATGAATTGAAGGATATAAAAAAGGAATAACTCAAAAAATATTTTTGCATTTTGTATAAACCTTCATTGAAGTTCAAACTATATTACACAATTTTCACTGTAAAATTAGTTATAATAATATTATAAAAATGATTTAAATATGAGCTGAGTAATTTTAAATAATACAACAGGAAAAGCCAAAAGTGCTGTTTTTAAGAAATCTGTAAGTTGTTCATATTTTTACCATTTGATTTTGCAAGCAGAATGAGGTGGTAATTCAGCTTTCAAAGATATTGTCTGTCCTTCAGAAACTTTCACTGGTTCTAAGCCTTTAACAAAATATGGTTTATTTCCAGACATTCCTGGCATAGCAGGCATTACTATAAATGGAAAGAAAAGATACCTTATTAAAAGGATTAGACATTTTCAAATTTTACAGTCTTAAATTTGCAACCCTAAAAGAGCTTTTAACAGATAGTATAATCATTATCCCAAAGTTAATTCAGAAGATATTAAAAGTTGATGTCTAATCACCTTGACAAAATATACTGTCCAAATAATAAAAACAAGTAAATTTTTTAAATTAAAATTTCAGCCATTTTATTTAATTTACAAAGAAACAAAATAAAATAATACATTTAGATGCATTTAGTCCATATACAATTACAAAAAGAAAGTTTATTAATTCTATACATAATTTGTAAATAAAAAAAATGTATATAGAATTTTTTAGTTCAATTAAGTACCAATTTTATACACACTTATCCAACAATTTTTAGACACATTATTTTATTTGTTATAATTTGAAAATTCCACACCAAGAATTTAACAAGAATTAGAAAACAAGGAAGTGTTTTTACTCACATATATGGAGATAACACATTTAGTGAAAAATACTAATGCAGATGACTTTTTATGAATAAATTAGCTTTCAAATTTCATCAATTGTTTTTATAATTAGAATGTATATTTTAATTTTAAACATGAAAATATTATTGTTCCGTAAATTTATGAAACTAAAATATCATTTAATTCTAACAACATTTATTTTATTATAATTTATCTGTTGGCAATGAGAAAGATCATTTGGAAAAAATTTAAAAGGAAGTATTTCATAAATTTAAACATTAAGTGATATCAATAATCATAATAAAATAATCTTACTTTTTTTAAAATTTTCTTAACTAAATTTCATTAATATACATCAACCTGGCTTTTAAATTATCAGTTTGTATATCAATGTAGAAAAAGTCATGTTTCATAAATTCAGTTACTATGCTATTTATTACTAAAAGTAAATTATAACAAAATTTTAAGATAATTTAGTATAGAATTATAACTTTGTTTAAATTTCCTAAATTGTTGGCTTAAATTTAACTTCATAAATAAAAAGTTTTTAAAATAGACGTTAATTCATATTCAACATTTTTGAATAAATAATTTATGTTTAAAAAATGTATAAAGATATAAATGTTAAAAATATTAACTTAGAATGATTATTAGTAATTTTAATTTTTAAATTAATTTAAACATCTATGTTGATCATATGAAACCCACATTTAAATTTATTAAAATGTTTTTTTTTTATTTTATTTATTTATTTTTTTTGTATAGAAAACGTTATTTTGAATAAGAAATAAATAAAAAGCAACTTTTAAGAAATAAGAAAATAAACTAATGAAATATAACAAAAGACTTAAAATTAAAAAAGCAATGTATTTTATACGTTAAAAATAAACCAAAAAATTTTGTAGAAAACATTTTTGAAATTAAGTAACTAAAACTGATAATTTAAACAAGAAATGATAGTTTCTATTCTAAAAGGGGCAAAAATAATAATTAGAGTTACTCTCAAACATAAAATTTAACAAGTTTCAATATGTTCAGAAGGTGGAATCACTTTACCATCTTTTAACCTAACAAATGTCAAAAATAAAAAAATAATAATAATAAATAAATAAAATAATAATAATAATTATCATTACATTATTACACTTATAAACATATAAATTTACAATACATAATTTAATAAAAGTTATAAGTTATCCAACAAATAAAATTTAGATTCTTAAAATTATTAAAAAATTTTAAAATTACAATTTTTTAAAGTAATTTATTACTTTTTGTTAAATAAATATAATGATATTTAATAAAGCATCTAAATATAAGAAAAGAAATTTTATCCTTGAGTTTTTAATTTCTCGGACAATTACTATAAACAGAAAGATATATACTAAAATTCTCATTGGATTATTGAAAATCTTTAGCATTTAGAATCTTTTATTCAAGAATAATAAAGAAAGAAATTGGTTTATTTAAAATTAATTAATTTTTTAAGATATTAATTGTAATAACAAAAAATAATAAATTAAACAATTAAAAGAAGCGTAACTTTACATTTATACAAGTTAAAAATACAAATATAACCTATCTTTCTGAAAAATGCAATAATATTATATGAGTGTTACAATATAAAAAAATACACTATATATGTAAACGAATAAAATAATTTGTTTACATGTATAATACATTATTAGCTTGTGTAAGTTATTTTAATGAATAATTTATATATCTTTAAATTATCAAGAAAAATTTTGACAATGAGGAATTTTTTTTAAAAGCAAACATTAATAATAAAATTTGTCAAATATTTCATTCAAATAATACAGAAATTACTGAGATTTACTGTAAAATAATATAGCACATTAAAAATTGGTTAGATGTTGATAATCTATAGTTGTATAAATAGATTAATTAAAACTTAAACACAAAATTTTATTTAATTTCTATCCTTTAAAAGTTTAATCTAATCATTTAAATAAGATTATTAAAAAATTCAAGGTAAAAGAAGTCTTAAGATTATATCTCTAAATTTTTCAAGAATTAAGATTCAAAAGTCAGATTATAAACTAAAAAAGAAAGGAAATTGAACTTTTTACTTCTGATCAATAGTGCTAAGAATGAAGTATGAGAATTCTTTTTTATGATGAGTTTTACACATCATTAGAATGCTAGCATAAGTAAGGTGCAAGAAAGCATTAAACTCAATGGTGAATAATGAATGAAATAAAATGAGAAAAAATGACACATCATTTATCATTTGAAAAAGAATTTATTGTTGCTGGCTGCTTACCAGGAGCCACAAATTTGAAGGCAGAGCATCAAACTGTATTCTTGAAAGCAACCATATCAGAAGTTAGAAACTGAATCTACAGATCTTGTCTGGAAGATTTATCTGCAGTTGAGCAGTTTTCCAAGAGCAAGATTTATGTATTCTCCAATGAATCAGAGCAAGAGTTCTATTGTGTTTCATACGATAAAAATTGTCAACCAAGGCTCATCCCACTAGACTTCAACTCAAACCATGCATAGAGAATAGGAATGCATAGTCAGGTACCTGTGAGAAAAGCCACTCATTTCTGTCTATAAGGCAAAATTAATTTGAAGTCGTGTCTGGAGAGAAGATACTAAACATTTGAGGTTTGAAAAAGATAATGACATATGCTAAAACTTATGTTGTACTGAAAGAATGCATTAAATTTGATAAGAATTCCATGAGAGCATAAATTTATTTTGCCCCACTTCCACTGTGCAAAAATCTGCTGGGAGTATGATGACATATTCATGTTGTTCATTTGGCATGGACACAATGACCTGGTGTTTCTCAAGGATAAACAAATAGCTATGAGGTACCTAGATATATTTGCAGATACAATGTACTCTGCAATGTTGCATTTTAATTTGAAGTCAGCGGGTACATCATGGTTGATAATGATGTTCATCATGCTAGAGGTATTCAAAACTGCTTCCCTAAACAATAGCCTGACTTCAAATAACTTCCATGCCATTGCAGAGTCTAACTCTTTACCCTATAGAAAAAGAATGAGATATGATAGAAAGACACACAACACTCTTTTATTTTCATCTTATTAAGAAGATCTAAAAAGCTGCCTAGTCAATGCATAGTATTCTCTGAACATAAATCTACTCTAGAAAGATGTAGACTAGATACTCAGCCGAATAAGAATTGTTATCTCTGCAAAAGGTGATCCAAAAATATTGATCTTGAGCTTCCAATTCATAGGCCAATGTGTATTCATTAATAATTTACTTCATTAAACACCTTCTGGTTTATCCAATTACACAAAAGTGAATTTATAAAAATATAAAAAATAAAAAACTAAGCATAAAACTCTAAAAGTTTAGAATTAAATTTATAAAAATTTAATTCTAAATTTTTTACACTTTAATTTTAATTCCGATTTAATTCAGGAATAAGCTGGGGCATCAAAGCTTGTAAAAATTCAAAAACCTTTGTTGGTTTCCTTCCTTTTTCAGAATCAGTTTTAGATGATGGAACAACTACAAAATAAAAAGGATAGTGAGAAAAACAAAAATGCTATGATAATGATTCTATATAAATTATGGACTTGATTAAAATTGTATTAAAATGAATTTAAGAGGAAAAAGTTGTGTTAATTAATAAGACTTTAATACAGTTATATCTCCAATATAAGCAAACAAATTTCTAAAAAATATTTATGATTTTAAAATTTATAAAATTATTAAAACTTTTAAAACTTAGGTAATGATCAGTCATGAACATTTGAATGAATAAATACACTCTGTATTCTACTTCTACTAATCACAGTTTCAATTAATTTAATTCCAAATTAACGGTCCTTACATGAAACAGAATGTAATTCAAATTTATTCATTGATTGAAAATTTTAATTTTAAAACTGAAATTTTATAATTATCCATGTTATCTAGACCAGTAATATAAATTTTTTGATTTAAATTAAAATTATTAATTTACCTAATAAGTAATAACTATAAGAACTAATATTGCTTTAATTAATTAAAGAAGTTAATAATCATTTGAATAATTTCAAAAATAGGATACAATAGAGACAGTGGGAGAAAAATAATTTCATCAGCAAAAAACTAAATAAAAAGTATAAAAATATTTTGAGGTTAAAAGTACTGATAAATCTTAATTTTAACATATTTTATGTTTAAAACAAAATTTAATTTCTAGCAAAATAAGCTTACCAATAACAGGAGCTTCACTACTAGCTTTTCCCAATTTATTGGAAGCAATGACTGTATACATTCCACCATCTTCGGATTTTACATCATGAATTGTCAGAGTTACTAGACCACTTTCATCCATGGTTGCTGTGTAATGCTGACCTTCCAGAACATTTTTTCCACTATGCATCCTAAAAAAAGCACACATCAATTTTGTAACCATTTTTTGAAAGAAATATTGTACATGGAGTGAATGGCACAAGAGGAAAAAGCAAATGTGCAATGTTTTTTTTTTTTTTTTTTTAAATATCTAATCCAACTGTTTACTCAGAATAATACTAACTCAGATGCCCCTGAGTTTCCTATTTAAGGATTTGCTGATACAAGATGCACTCGCAAATGAGTTTTAAACACTGCTTACTTTTTGTTTGGGCTGGGTCATTAAAACTGTTGTATTAAAAGAGCATTATACATAAGTTTCTTTAATGTATCATAAATTGTATATATATTTATATATTAATGCTTCAAAGATTTTTCAATGCACATTATTTTAAATAAACAGTTTTGCAAATGAATTTATACATTTATAATTTTCATTTAACAAGTAAGCACTTCTCAGTGAAATAAATAAAATGTGATATACAAAAGTTATCTTAATATAAATATATATATATATTTAATGATTTAGAATAAAAAATGTCAAAAGACAAATTATTTAAGACAAAATAAGAATCTTACATAAAATAAAAAATAAAATAACTATTTTTTTAATTAAAGATCTTTGGTACATAAAATATTGAATTGAAAAATAATATCTTATACCAAAAAATGTCATTTATCTAATCTTAATATAAATATATATATATATATATATTTAATGATTTAGAATAAAAAATGTCAAAAGCTATTATTTTAGACAAAATAAGAATCTTACATAAAATAAAAAATAAAATAATTATTTTTTTAATTAAAGATCTTTGGTACATAAAGTATTGAATTGAAAAATAATATCTTATACCAAAAAATGTCATTTGTCTAATCTTTCAAGACAAAAAAGATTTTAGTACTAAAACAGTATTTTCAGTAATTTATGCTTGACTTTTTCGTTAAAAATAAGCATGATTAAAAAAATGCAAAATGTTTTCAAACTTGCATTCAAGAATACATACACTTAAATATATTAAGTGCATTGAGATATTTTTATAAAAAAGTTTAAAATTAAGACAATAATATTCATTTAAAATGATAAAGCCTTACCAAGCAACAGTTGGCATAGGATTTCTAGAAACAACTTGTAATTTGCCTTCTTCTCCCTCTAATAACTTTGTAGTTTTGAGTTCTTTGACAATTGAGGGCTTTTTTACCAGGATCTAAAATACAAGATTCACTGAGACAAATAATTTACTATTCTAATAATAAATTCAACATAAAAAAAAAATTATTTTAAAGAAAATCTTGTGTATCATATAATTATGGAAACTATGGATGGAAATCCTATACAGCTTAAAACCATCATATTGATGCAGGTTAAATGTGACTATGTTATAAACGGCTAAATTGTATGCATATTTCTTTGCAGAATGGCATTTGTATACTAGTATATCATGAAAATAAAAATCGTTGCTAAAATCTATAAAACAAAAATAAAAATCCTGCTAGACCTGAAAGGTAAATCGATCAAATTTTAGCTGGTGTTTAGTCTTTCAATAGTTCTTTATGTCAATTTATTATAAAAAATGATATAGGGAATAAATTTTCTAAGAAATTTACAGTTTCAGATTGTTTATTATACAATCAGAGCTTCTATAATGGAAAGAAAAGTTTAACTTGTATACTTCTTTTAAATGTTAGATGAAATATTTATTCTTATTTCGTTTAATTTAACTTAATTCTTTAAAGCTCATTTAATTTTAATTCTAATAGAAATATTACTAGCAATTTACATCATTTTCTTACTTTAAAATTTATAATTACTATTTATATTTTAAAAATTAGCATACTTAATTAAGATAGACATCAAAAGGATAATAACATACCATGTAACATCTGGATGCAGTTTCCCAATAATTTTTGCTTCTAATCTGTCTGCATCATTAACAACAATGACTTGAACATAGAGGTGGGTAATAAACATGGGTGACTGAGTATCTTTCCTTGCTACAAAAAAGAAAATTATATGTAATCTAATGTTCAAATATACAAACATTTTTAAATAAAATAGATAACAATAAATACATAATTAATGCAAATGGTATATATTAAAATAATTATGTATTTACAATGCATAACATAAATAATTTTGGATTCACATATATTCTTTTACTCAAGATTTTTAATTCGAACTAAAGAAAACGTGACTATTTTCATGGAGTGTAGAAAACTGGTTTCAAAAGAAAAAATAATAAGAAAAAATATTTCACTATAATACAATTTTTTTTCCTATTGGTATATCACGATTAACCTGCTTATACAACTGCAAAACATGAAATACAGAAAATCTTACTGAAATTTTGCAGTATAAACTTACAGTGTGATTTCTATAAAAATCTAAAAATTCAAAGCTATACCAGCATTATTGAAAGTGACTAATAGATACATGATAGTGTTAATACAGCAGTTATCATTTGCAGCATAGATATTTGTTTACAATTTTCCCAAGGATGTCAGTATTCACACCTTATTTATTACAATAAAAAATATATATATTCTTGAAATTGAAAATATCATTATTTTTAACATAACAATACGGTTTCTCGCCTCCCTTATTCTATAGGGGTTTTATTTTGAAAATGAATTAAATAAAAAATAACAAATGTGAGTGAATTATAAATAATTACATTCACATTTTTCAAAGATAAACTAAGTATTATGAAAAATATTTGAAGGGAAAAATACTTAATAATAAATTGTACACAGGCATATATCTACAAACAATTATTTACAATCAAAGTTAAGGAATGAAACAGAACGATTAGTTTTTTTGTAGAATGTATTATATTTCATAAGAGTGATAAATGTTGCAATTAAAGAATTAATGCAGCTTAAAATATTACATAAACATAAAAAAGCCATACATTTAATGGTCACCACAGCTTGCTGAGACGCTTCTCCAACATTATTTTTCGCTTTGCAAACATAAGTTCCATTATCCTCAACTGAACAATCATCAATTGTCAAACTATGGCTCACCCCATCACTCACAATTTTACATTATTCTGGATCCATTTCAGATTTACCTAAATACTTAAAAATAGTTTTGTTTCTTTAATTAGGTTTAAATCAAGCAAATAAATATTTAATATTTCATTTTTCCTCAGCTAACTCATAATTTAATTTTTAACCTTTACAGCAATCAATGTTAATTTTTGATATAGTAATTTCTGCCAATATTTCAACAGTATAGGTAAATTACAAACATGTATTTTTAATCAATCTTTTATATCCAATTTTATAACATTTAAAGAAAAAAAAACATTAAATGAATTTTTAATTAAAATTATTTGTAATATAAGCATAAATAAGAGCTATAATAGATTAATACAATTATTTCATTAGTAAATTAGTTTATTAATGAAATAGTTGTAGTAATCTATAAAGAAAATTACATTTTTAATTTTAGATACAGCTTGAATTTAAATTAGAAAATAACATAACAAATTATTTAAAGAATTTTTATTAATAAATATTTTTTCTGAAGTACCCTGTTTAATGGAAATGCAGCAAAGAGTAAGAAAATGACATGTAATTCACTTAAATAAATTATTATGTTACTTTTTTGTTGCAATCTAATTAGCAAATATTCAAAATAGGAACAGGGAAGTATCATTATAACTTACTTAAGCAAATTTGTATCTTATTTTTACATATATTTTCATCAAATATACTTTAAGAATAATTTTTCTACACGTAACATCTAAATAAGAATTTTCTTTTATATTATTTGTAGTATAAACTGATTTTTAAAATAACATTTAGATATGTTTTCCATACGCCTGTTTGATAAGAATATATTTTTAAGATGACTTACCATGTGACAGTTGGAGTTGGAAAGCCTTCAACAATTATTTCATGTTTAAGACTATCTCCTTCACACAATGTTAAATCACAAAGTGTTTTCAGGAAAGCAGGTTTCTCAAAGTAATGAATTAAAAATGAGTTACACAAATATTAAATTAGTATGATAAAATTGTTATTGAAAAAATAAATATATTATCATACAACTTACTCAGCAAAATTAACTTTCCTTGACATTCTGCTTTTCTATTAGAATTTGTCACAACAAACTTTATGTCACCAACAGTTTCAGAACTCATCTTTTTTAAAATAAGTTTATATATGCCTTTAGATTCATCTGCAGTCATGGAATATGTTTCATTTGCAAGAAGCTCATTTCCATTTAAATACCTGATTAATAACATTTTTTTAAATCACATTCACAATGATTAATTCTATTTTTTGAAATTAAAATAAATAACACTTCAAAAAATATTTTAAAATTACAACTCGAAATCCAACTATATAAAACCACATAGAATCAAACTACATAAAGTCAAATACTATGTATGTATTTTCATGCAACTTTGAACTCAATTTTCACAAATGAAAAGTTATCATAAGTATACCTTGTTTCTTACATAAATTATTTCCTTCTTCATACTCCAGTTCTTCCACATTGTAGATGATAAAATTAATTTAAAATTATACATTTAACAAGTAATGAATTAACTAACATTTTTTAACCTTAAAGGTTCTAATTTATTGATAACATATATAAACTTCATTACAAAATCATGGCTTGAATATATAATCCATTTTGTTAAGTTAACCACCAAGGCAAGATAAACAACTGTTAAAAAATTTTAGAAATCGCTTGAAAATTTTATGAAAATTTATTATATATTCTTGAATTAAAAAATATCTTTAATGGTGTTAGAAATGACATTTCTATTCCAACTGAGTTGAAATTTTGAATCTAATTTTATTTAAAAAAAACATGAGATAATGTGATAGAAAAATATTTTGCTATTTAAGATATATGTTTGGAAATAACATTTGTTATCGTACAGAAAAATTTTTTTTATCTAAAGAAACAAATAATAAATAATAGCTGAAATAATAACTTTCAAAAGTTTATTCTAAAATAAAGTTTTTTTTTTTTTTTTTTTTTTTTTTTTACTTAATCATAAAGATATACATTTGAGCAATTTTTATTAGATCTCTTCGATTGAATAACTTATGCAATATCGCAACATTAAATGTTGGAAATAATTTAAGAAATTTGGATTCAGCTATTAACATTAGAAAAAGCAAAGTATCTAAAACTATAAATTTATTGTTACATATATAATGCCTGTGTAAGTTCATATTTTATTTCATAGAAGGTAAAAAGTTAAAATACTGAACATTTTATACAATTGCACTTGGTTTTCATATTTTATGAAAGAAAATTTTAGATTAATGTTAAAAATAAACATACAGAAACTTGAAAATTTTGCTTATTTTAAACACATAAATACAATTATAATATCACACACAAGATATTGATTTCAAATAACTGTTATTTTGAAAGCAGCAATTTTTTCTTTGTATTTGTAATGGTTATCTTTTCCCTCTTTCTATGTATCATACATTAAATTGCTGAGAAATTATGTTATCTTAGTTATTCATAAGTAAATTTTCATAAAATCTTTATACCAACAGATTTATTCCTTTTTGCAGTCAAATAGATACTTTCAATACATATAATAATTTTCTTGAAATTCCAATATGAAATTAAAAGAAATTACAAAGACTGATATAAAACTATCCACAATATGGCTTATTGGTATTTTAAATTATACTTTTTTGTTTTAAAGGAAATTGAACATCTTACATTTTACAGAACATATTAATAAATTTTTATATTATTAATTTATTAGATTTTGTGAAAAAAAAATTAATACATGTAATTTGTACCATTTAATTTTTGGAGTAGGAGTTCCTGTGGCTTCCACAACAAGTTCCACATCAGTTTGACCATCAAGCACTTCTTTATCTTCCAAAGATTTCTTTATAACAGGTTTGCCTGTAAAAATCATATTCTAATATACATACAACATACATACATATATATATGTTATTAAATTTCAATATAAATACATAAATACATAAGAAACTGACAACTTTATCACATTATAGAAAATAAAAATTTAACTTTTTTTTAAATTAAAACTATACAGGTATATAAGAAATTATACACTAAACTAAAACATTACAAAACTTTTAATTTAAAACCAAGTAAATATATAATCAATATAATTATCTTGAAACGTCAATAATAAATGTTGCTTGAATTAACAATATTTATAAGTGAATATAGATAAAAAAAAATAAGCAATTACATTTCTATAGAATAAAGTAATACTTAAATTTAACAGAAATTAATACAAATTTAAGAATAAAAATAATTATAAGAAAATGTATTAACTACATATTATACAATATGAAATATTATACATAATAGAAATATTTTTCATGAAATAATAGTAAAATGTATACCAATGAAAATTTTAAATCATAATTTTAAAAACATAATTTCTGTTTTTTCCAGAATATAAGCTACTTTTGAGAAAATATAATTTATAGGATTTGAAAGATGGTTATAATATAATCCCATTTAACTTTTATAAATGTACAGTTGTTTTTTACTCATAAAATCGATACAGAAATATGTATACTAACACTAAAATATTTCTTTAATTTATGTTTTTATAATGTGAAATAAATAATATATTACTTTCAAGATCTAAGATAGACAATATTTTTAATTTGGAGTCTTCAAATAAAGAGATGAAATAATTTTAAAATATTTCTAGGTTTTTTTAGTAAAAGCTTAGATTTTAACAACCAAAAATTAAGAATTAGAATTCTTAATTTTTGGTAGTTGATATATTATATATAATGGTCCAAAATAAATGGCATATTTTTTAAATCTTTTTTTAAATTTATTTTGGACTTTTTAAAAACTAGTTTATTTTTTCCGAAAGCTAATTAAGAACATCATAAAATTTTCAATCAAAAAATACTTGAGGATAATATGTTGAGTTAGAACTAAATGTAAAACATACTTTTATTTCTAACTTAGCTAGCCTTGTATTAATGTACAGACCAAGCTTTTGAATTCAAATAAAAGAAAAACCAAACTAAAATCTAAGCTTTTACTAAGAAAAACACTTTTTTTTATAAGCAGTGCCATATGAAGAAATTTCTGTAGCTCAATAACAAATACTTAACCTGTTACTGAAATTTTTCCTGATGTTTTAGCAGAGCCTTGGGGATTTTTTTTTTTATTTTTTTTATTTATTTATTTTTTTCCCCACAAGAATAATTTCCAGCATCTTCTTTTTTCAATTTGTTGATGACAAGAGTTAAGGATTCATCATTTTCCATAGCAGTTTTTAAATGTTTTCTATCCATTTTTAGAGGTACACCATCTTTCATCCTATATCAAAATGTATTGATGAATTGTAAAAACTTCTATATTTTGGTCTGTTATATACAAAATGATACAAAAGAATTTTCGATACGTTTATAATTCAATTAGAGTTTACATAATTGCAACAGATAATAAGTGCACAATTTGCAAGATAAAGCTCACATAAGAAAGAATATGTTGTTATTAGATGTAAACAACAGTTGGGAAAATGGTTACTTAATCCCTTACAAAGCTGACATGTAGCTTGATAAAAGAATAATATTTGACTTGAGCCATCAGAAATCAGATAACAAGAAGGTTTATACATGTATGATATTCTTATGCACAGTAATTAGCTGGTCAAATGATCCATAACACACATAATGCAGAGAAATTGGGTGATAATTTAGGGATAAATTTTATTATCTTATCCTGATTCAAAATCACAGGCGCAAGATGCTGGTGATATCCACAATTTTTTAAGTATTTACTAAACAAAATTTAAATGAAAAATAAGTTTAGTTTGAAATTCAATTTTAATTAATCCTAAAATTTTAAATGTTAATTTAATTAAACTAATTTGAAAATTTTTTTTCACGTAAGAAAGTTAGATAATATTTATTTGAAAAAGATATTAGAAAGTTATATGCTAAAAAAACAAAATATTTACCATTAGTTTATAATAATGTAGCAATACGGGATCTAAATATTCAGTTCTTATATCACCAAAAAAATTAAGTGTTTTATAAATTATATTTGTGATCATAAATTTTCATATGTAAGAGTCATGTGATAAGCAAAAATATTCACTTTCATATGCTAATTCAAAATGTATCAAAGTATTTATTCAAAATTTATAATAATATTTTAAGGTTTAAGATTTATAGTTATTATATTTTTTCAAAAATTAAAAGTAGAATAATCAAATTTCCTCTACATAATCATAGTGGATATAACATATTTTAAATTTCAATTAATAATCAATAATTTTACACACATTTAACATAAATAAATAAAAGATTTTTTGACAGTAAATAAGTTAAAAAGTTAAATATTATTATTTAAAAAAAAAAGAAAACTTACCAAGTAGCAACTGGTTCTGGTTGTCCTTCAAATTTTACATTTAAGCGCAATGTATCTCCTTCCTCAGCTTCAGAATCTTGTAAAGATTTGATAAACTGTGGAGCAGCTGAAAATTTATAAATTATTTTATTATTCAGAACACTTTTAAAAATTTATAAAATAATGTGATTTTAGAGATTAATAAATATAAATATTGATAAGGGTCTGCACCAACTCAGGCTTATTAATGCTTAACAGCTTTATTTTACAGTATTTTTAATCATACTATGATTCAAATTCAGTTTCATCATATACCATATAAATATGAGTTATCTTGTTCAAGCAGATTTTATCATGAAAATCATTAAAACAAAAAAATTACAAAGATTTATTTTTAGAAATATATTTTTGTAAGCATTATGTTATACATTTCTTTCCCTGGAGAAAAATTAATAAATAACTGCAACAGAAACGTTGAAGAAATAATGTAAAAAAGAAACAAAATTCTTCTGTTTTTTTCATACCAACATCTCTACCATAAACATACATTTATGTAATTAAATGTAATATAAAGAATTAAAAAATTTTCTATATAACATAATTTTTTTCATAAAATGATATAATCAAAAATTCAGGGAACTAATATTCCTACATATCTGAGAATCATTTCATAATTTTTTTTCAGATCTCAGAAATCCAGATTAACTTGTCATATTGAACTATATCATAATGTTTATGTTCCAATATGTTTCACATTTATACTAATTCTAATCATGAAAAAAAAAGACAGCTTCAGATATTTCATATTGTAAATAAAACATAATTGTGTAAAACGTTATATTCTGTAAGTTTTTTAAATAATACAGTAAAATAAAAAATTGAATATTTAGTTTTTTATTTATACAACATACATATCTATCATAAATGTGCATTAAAATAAGTGTTAAAGGGTTTTGAGGCTAATTGGCATTTTAATATTGTTTCAAATTTATACTAATTGTAATCATGAAAAAAAAAAACTGTTTCAGATATTTCATATTGTAAATAAAACATAATCAAGTAAAATTTACAGACACTATCACACATGAATTTTAAAAATTAAACCTTAAAATCTGGAATGCTACTTATAAAAATTGTTTTTAAATACAATGGCAAACTAAATAAATACTATTTTTAAATTTTCAAAAATCAATAAATTACAATTAAACTATTAAATAGTTTTAAAATTAGACATTATTCTTTTAACTAAGTCATAAAAAGTAAACCAACTTATAAATTGCTATAAAAATATCTGAAAATTAAGAGTAATATTATAGCATGAAGTTAAATTTTTTATTTAACTG
>JAPDSC010118425.1:0-11106 GCA_026290005.1 Latrodectus geometricus
AATAAATTTAAATAAAACTAACCAGTCGGTTAGTTTTGTTTAAATTTGCAAGAAATATGAGCATTAAAATAAATATATAATATTTAAATATCTCATTTTATTTTGCATTTATCAAATTTATTTCGTTTATTTATTTACTATTTGTTAATAATTATTATTTTTAGAGATTAAGTGACGAATTAAAGTGGTTTAACTTTTTTATTGAAATGCGATTTCATATATCGACATGGCAAATCTAATATCTTTTGTGTCCGTGTTGGCAATCGAATGAATGATTAACACTCTAGTCTGCGTCAACAGTTGGTGGGTTCGAGTCCCTCATCGGTGTGGATGTTTGTAGTGGTAATCCACTTTAAACTTTAGGTACCTATCTATTTAAGTACAAAAAACATACAATTTTGAGTTACTGGTGATAAAATTTAATCGCGCAGAAGTTAAATTAAAAATAATTTTAATGTAACTTAAATAAAAAAAAAGTATTGTTTTGAGGAAATAAAGAATTGAATGCAAAACCAATCCAATTGTGCGCATTGATGGTAAAGGTTTGAAGTTAATTTTTCTCTATATAGTTTAACATTTGAAGTAAGTGTTTAATGCGCAGTAATAATAATTTAATAATAAGTAATAATAATTTTATTTTTATGAGTCTTAATCTCATATTTTCTCGAATTGATTTGTAAAAAAAAATGTAATTTATTTTAACAGTATTTACAAAAGTAAATTAAAAGACAAAAATCTACTTTTATATAAACAATTTAATTTTTTTTATAAAATATATTTAGGATCACATAATAATTATGATGAAAAAGCAAAATATGATTTAAATAAATTTCAAATGTATGAAACTGAATTTATAGAAATTTGGATTATATATATATTTGATGTGTCTGATATAATTTTAAAAGAAATTTTAATTAATATTGTTATTTAAATATTATCATACTCACTTGCTATTAATATCATTTGTATATTTACTAATTTTTTCATGGCTAATACTTCAATTATTAATCTGATGTGTAATAATATTTAAACTTTTAATTTGTAGTGTTAATGAGCCAAACTACAAACCTAATGATTAGCGTTCCGGTTTTCAGTTCAGTAGTTCGATTCACACCTTCGGCGTGGATGTTCGTAATGATCGAAGTCCATTTAAAACTATAGGTCCCTGTTCAATAAGTTCTCACCTCAAAAAGTGACCGTAAAACATTAACCTACCAATCAATTGAAATTTTGCTGAACCAAGATGGCAATTTAATGGTTATCGTTCTGATTTTCATTTAGGAGTTCGTGTATTCAATGTCCATTTCTTGCATGTTTTCTAGCTTGTTTCTAGCATACATATGTTCGGAATTTTTTAAAATGCAAGTCTTTATCCATGTAGATCTTATAGGGCCTGGTTGGTCAGGGAATCGTTCTCGTTACCGGAAGGTTGTGAGTTCGAATCCCGGCTAAGCCGAAGAAATGTCGTGTTCACTGATGGCGACTGGGGCATGTAAAATATGTCATGGTTGCAATGTCCTCCATGTTCTCATTCCAAATTAATATCTCTGTGATTGGCTGGAGCCAAACTATGGGTCTTCTCTGGTTTCAATCTCTAAAGTTGGAAGACCTAGATGGTGCTGCCATTTTTGAATCACAAGTCGTACTTCCAGCTTCGTATGAGGGCGCTCTGTTCAAAAACGGAAGACTTTTAACGAGTATTTCGTATCCGTTACCCTTAAGGTATGGTCCGGGACTCGCCGTCACCGTTATGTATACCCGTTTGAGAGAGGGAGAAAATATAATGAGACTGGATAACATAACCTTTTTATATTCCGAGGCAATTTTCAACTCTATTTAACTATATTTTGTATTGAAGAGTATACCTCATAAAATTAGTTGGAAGCTGAATGGTTTCAATCTATCTTCAACTCAATAGATCATAGGTTCGACTCTCTTTTGTTCAGGGATGTTGTTAATATGAATCCAGAGTGGTATGTCTTGATAAAATTAGTCCTCATATGCAAAAAATATGTATAAATATTCATAGAACAGCAAACATACGAAACCATGCAACATTTCAGTATAATTTATCCTAAGTAAATTTCAAAGATTCAAAACTTCATTTGTGTGTGTGAATTTATCGATTAAAATCTAATCCCCAGGAATATTCCTATAAAAAGTATTATGTTATTTAACTATTCACATATAACATAAGTTAATTAGAATACTTAATACATTTCTTGGTTATAAATTCATTATCTTTTCTTTTAAACTTGATATCTTCCTGGTAAAATTTATGAAAATTCATTGGAGTGGAAGAGAACAAAAATAGTGTTAACATAGCATTTTTGTCTCCATATTGTGCTTAGATAACAAATGTTACAAAGCAAAACGCAATAGTCGTAATGGTAGAAATCAAATTAACTTGTTTTTATGTATGAAGAACAATTCTAATGCGTTGATTTGATTATATATGTAGAGATGAGTACTTATCGATGCCAGAGTATGAATTTGTATTAAAGAATTGTATGAATGAATTTAATATCTTTTTTTTTAAATAGTGTAGATTTGCATTAATTTTTTTTCCAATTTTAACAAACCTCTTCTTAAGTTAACTAAGTTACTTTTTAAACAATCTTTTTTTTATTTCCTTTATTTTAATTTAATAATTCTGAAATTTCTTGCAAAAACTTTAATATTCAAGATTTGAACACCATAAATTACTATTTATATACGTAACTATTTAAAAAAATCAATTGTTAAGCAAGAAAACTTATTTGTATATTAGCGGGGATTATAATATTTATGACTGATAATTTGGTCTCTGATTTTCTTATTCTTTTATACAAGAAAATTTTTTACCAATATTTATTAAAATATAAATAAATATAAATAAATTATTCCAAAAAGAATTGCGGTAATGCCGGAGAAATTTTCATTGTTCTATGGAAATGTAAAAGAAATGCTAACAATAAAAGGAAACAAAAAGCTAACTTCACAGTATTTCCGAAGGATGAGATTTAGAATATCATTATATTTGATAATTTTCAGTAATTCACTACTCATATTTTTTTACAAATTTAATATTTATAACTTAATATTGTTACTGTAAGTTTTGATATAACAAAAGTCATGTATTAATAGTAATAGAGAGATTTCTCTTTAGTATAGAGAGGGAGGAAATATTATTTTTATACTCATGAACTGCCGCGCACTCTGTCTAGTAGTTAGCGTGCCTGATTGTAGATAGTGCGGTCCTGGGTTCGAATTCCGGATCGGTACATGAATATACTCTCTTTTTCTCTCCTGTCTTTGTCCTTTCCTTGTACAAATGTTAGTGAATACAATTGAAATACCATTAATAAATGTAAATGTAATATAAAATATAATTATCAATGAATTTTATGCTGCCCAACCTGTCCAGTGGTCAGCGTGCCTGCCTGCGAATGGGGAGGTCCTGGATTCGAATCCCGGTTCAAGCATGGATGTACTTTCTCTCTCCTTTTATCTTTCCTTGTACAAATGGGTTGTGAATGGTTGCTTACTCTGTAAAACGTATACCTATGGCATGTATGTATTGATGAAGTCGGATTCCACACCAAATTACGGTTTAGTTGGAATAGTGGAGCAGCGTACCTCATATCGCCAGCCTAGCTGGCACAAGACAACAACATATATATGAACTATTCATAATTAAATTACTTTGCTAAAACCCCATTAATTTCGTGTATTATTATGAATATTTCACAACAAATATTATGTTAAAAAATTGCCCAAAAAATTAGAAGAGACATGGTTTTAACTATATTATGCTTGTGCTTAAATCCTAACTATATATAATTTATACAGCGTTTCTAATAAAAATATAATTACAGCGTATTTAAGAAACTAGAAAATCGCCATGACAGAAAACCGTAAAATGTTCATTGCGAATCATTGATGAAAAATAGGTCACGATGAAAAACCGTAAAAGGTATTGTAGTAGAGAAATCGTGATTTTACAAAAGCTTTACTTTTTCGCTGCTTCAGTTGTTCTGCTGAATTATTCAGCTTTTGCTTTGAGAAAGAGTGAGATGTAAAACGACGAAACGTGTCTTGACGATTAGTCTGAGAACTTGATACTAGCGAAGGCAGTTGTAGTGCTATTTGAATTTAAAATTTCTTATCGCCTTTGTAAATGAACACGCTTTTGTTTCTTAAACATATTATTTAAATTATTACTTTTAAATTTGACTATAAATGTTTTAATTTATCATAAGCTAAATTAATATCTTTTTGTAAAAAGAAAAAAGTTGTTTTTCTATTGCTTGTAAAAAATGAAAAAAATTACAAATATATTTATGCTGCATGTAATATGCTATTATTGCTGAAAGTTTGGTTAAAAAATGGGATGGTTGTTGTCAGTGTGTGGATTGCTCGCCAATTTATGCTCTTTCACACAAATTTCTTGAAAACTTAATATTTCTTGCTAAATATGTTTACCTTTAATATCATTTTGCTATTTGTACTGCTCATTGGTGTTGCAAAATCAATAGCTACTGGTATATGTTATTAGATAATGTGTAATTGAGAGAATTTAAAAATATAACTGCTTTTTATGGTAAGAAGATCATCAATCATATTAAGAATCCTAATTAGCGTATCCCGATCTTGTAATGAATTTCTCTGTTTGTCAGTTTTGTTTTGTACTATATGTACCCAGAAAGTACAAGCGTTTCAATTGTTCAATTTATTTGTTGTAATAAAAACTATTTTTGCTGCTGCATGTTTCTTCAGCAAATCGGTTAAAAAATTTAATTTGTTCTTTGTATATCTTTTTTGAATTTAATTTTTTTTTGTTGCAGGCTTTTAAAATGAAAAAAAAAATTAAAAATGAATATAAATTTGGTTTATATATAATAATTTAATTAAAATTGACCCTTTCTCTATAACTGCATCTACATATGTATTATTGTATAATATTTTAATATATTTTCATATTCAACACTTATTCCGTGCTTCTTTTACGCAATATCTCATTCTGACTGATTCTACGCTATTCATGATTCTGACATGACTGATTCTATGCTCATTCTGACTAGATTCTTCGCAATATCTCATTCACTGATTGCAATTCACATTACTTGTTTCGTTTTTACTACTGTTGCTTATGTAGATTCTTTCATTTGTGATAACGACACAGACAATTTTGTATATTAATTATTGTTGCAATTTTTTTTTTTTTTTTTTTTTTTTTTTTTTTTTTTTTTTTTTTTGCATCAGTAAAACTAGTTTTGTAAAAATTTTATTTCGACCGCATTAAATTGACGCAAATCCGCTTAGAGATAGGTATACCACATAGAAAGAATTTCAGTGTTTCAAAACTTTGGTAAAAAATAGATTTTAATGTATATTTGTCTTGTTTTAATAAGGACAAAAGTCAGCATAAAGAAATAATATAAAATGCTATCGATCTTTGTAATTTTCGTAAAAAATTTTAAAATTCCCTCTTAAACCTAATGTTAAAATCATCATATTAAAAAGATTCAAACATTTGTGAGTTCATCTCAAAGTTATATATATCAATCTGCTATTTAAGTGGAAATTTTGTACAGTTTTTCACATTGATTTACAGTTGGGTAGCCAAATTATGACACTTTTAATTTTGTATTAAATAAATATTTTTCATTTCCGATCAATGATTGAGTTGGTATCTTTTCCTAGGAAGGAACTGAGGAAAGTGGAGGCGTCACGCGAGCGGAACAGAGTGACGGGGGAGCCGGTGTACATTCCTTCCTTGTGGTATTTCGAGCTCTTCCACTTCATCGGCGACCAGGAGAATGAGGATGTGGTCGACATCACTGACAACGTGAATGAGGTCCTCGAGGCACACGATATAATGAGGGTGGATTTCGACGAGAATATCCATCAATTCGAAGGCGAAGAAAGCGATGAATTTGAAGTGGAGGTATGATCTCTAAAAATGTTAAAAAAAAAACAAAAGATCTATTGCTTGTTAAGTTGGCGCTAATTTTGGGTTTATACCTTAGTAAGATACAACATGCGGAATAGGTAATTTGTGTGTTAAAATTACACAGTAAGTTACAGAGATTCAAGGGAAATTTTCTTAAGAATTAAAATATAGGGTAAAAATTTACTGTTCAATCAAAGTTGGCGACTTTTTCAAAAAGTAGCCAAAAAACTCGCCATTTTGCAGAAGCAAAGTCTAAAAATAAACAGAATCTCATATCTGCGATTGGTCAAAATTGGTTGGGTTGCCAAAAAATATTATTTATCGCCAAATGTGGAAAAATTGCGCCAAAGGTGACCGTACAGTAAATTTTAGCCAAATATAGTCTTAAGAGGAATAATATCTCAATGAATGTTAATGACTTATCCGCAGATTCAAGTATATATTTTAGAAATTTTTACCATCAGTTCGATTAATATTGAAATATATTTGCTGTCTAATTAAGTATAATTTAAGTGTATTTACTTTTCAATTACATTATAATGAATTATGTATATGATATCACTCTTTTACTTCTGTAGTTATTCATTTCCATCTTTTGAATATTTCATAATTAAGATTTTGTATATTAGTCTCCTGTAATTGTTCACTAAAAACTCGAATGACGTGTGCTTTAATTTGAATAATAAACCATTAGAAACACCTAAGACCATTCAGTTATAACTGAGGAAATTAGTTTTAAAAGAATACCTAACGATATTTTATTTACAGAGTGATAAAAATTAATCATTAGCTATTGAGACCTTTCTAATGCCAAAGAAAATGATTAAAGAATGAATGAAACATTCATTCTTTAATCATTTTCATGAAACACATTTTTTCTAACTTCATATTTACACCGATAGTGGAGAATATGGTGCTACTGTATTTGTTTATGAAATACCAAAATTCTTTAAAAAGTTACTGCCGATATAGTTTTATTCCCATTATCTTTTAAGTATTCTATTATGGCTGTCTATTTAATTATAAGAACGTAAAAAATGTTTTAATACTTTTTAATGATAATAATAAAATAACGCAATTAACCACTTAACAGTTTCGTTTTTCTGCCATATTATGTCCAAAAATAAGCACATTTTTTATAAACAATTTTGTATTAAAATCGATTGTATAAACTCAAATCCTCAGTCAAAATTGTTAGAAATATTGCATTTATTAATTTATTTTAAATTTTTAATTAAGCGAAAAAATGACATTTTTACTTAAAGTGGGTTTTTTTAAGAACAACTAACTGAACTGTAAAGAACATTTTCCGCCACTAGAGAAGTCCGATAACGAACTTTCACAACTGCCGGAATCATTTAGCGAAATTTCCGATTCACTGTCTGATCCAATATCAGAATTATATTCTGTAATAAGCTGCTCACTATCTCTCATTGTAACACAAAATGAGGAAAGAAAGTATTCGCAACGCCTGATACAGAGAGAGCCATCTATTAGAAGCAATGGAAACTAAAAAAATGAGAAAAAGCCGGGCAAATCAGTGGATCGGCGTAAAAAAACATGCTGCCCGAGCGGCGTTCGGGCAAAACTGGTAAGTGGTTAAATCACATGTTACTTATACTCTTATCAAGTAAGAAACATTTAAGATATCTCATCTGATAAAAATTTTTGCAAAAAACAGTTCTGTAAAAAACTACTAATTTGTTATGCCATTATTTTGAGTTTCGAAAAATAAAAGCATTTGGGCTCAAAATTAAATTTGTATAACTATAACAAATTTACTAGAATTACTTTTGTTATACGATAATTTTAATTTTTCATTCCAATGAAATGGTTTTTGGAAGGGATAAAGAAATAGTTGGTTATGACAAATTAAATGTAGTGTTTGAGTTAACTCCTGTCCTAATGAACCAAGCTAGAGCCGAATGGTTAAAATTATGGCGTTCAAAAATAATTAATTATTGCAAGCATATTAATCCATGAACGGCAATGTAACCTAAAATTATTGAATTTAAGAATATGACATACTGCATTATTTTGACATACTGCAACTTATATAACACCCATTTGTCAAAGGCATTTTGACAAATGGGTGTTATATAAGTTGTGAAAATAACAAGATAAAATTTTTATTAAAAGTTAGTTTATGTGGCGGCCGAAAATATTTCTTTAATGACCGCGGGACATCTCCAGAAACAGTGTTAAGACATTTGTTGTGTCATAGATGGCGCTCTCACTCATCTAAATGAGAGAGTTAATTTTGTAAGTGAAGCAGTAACAGTGGATAGTTCTGCCGTCTGGTCTCCCTTTATTTCTTTTAATGTTCTTTGTTAAGCTTAAATAAATGTATTTGTGTCAAATTGCAGCCCATTGCAAATTTTTTAGTCCGTGGGATCGCTACAAAGGGCATGAACTCCGTGATTGAGGAAGCGAGATACTTAAACTGCTATACAGTGTAAGAGGTGTTAAAAAAATAGGTAAAATGAAATTCAACTAGTCTCATCACAAATTTGTAAAAATTAGTTTCCTAACATGGAAAATATACAAACTTTAGGAAATATCTCTGATTTTTAGCGCATAATTAGGTTCAGGATGATCTGCTGGTTATATGGCTTTGGGATTAAATTTACTGTTGTCAGGAGGTATAATGTATTTATCTCCTGATGTATTACTTGGCGCAGTAACTTCTAGCTTCCTTCAGGAGGAAGCTAGAAGTTATTGCTCCAAAATTAGGTAAATACACCAGAAGAGCGTCACAGTCGCAAGAAGAATGGTATCTTTTAAATAAGAACACTTTTTATAGTATTATCAGAAGCAATTGTAATGAATTTGCAAAGTTAATGTTTGCATTAGTTTTTTGGTGATTTTATGGATATCCAAGAAATTATTGCAGGATAGATTCTTATTGCAGATCTGTATATATGTTTTAGACAGATAAGGCTGCGGTGGCTTGGTTGGTTAGAGCGTCGGTCTCGTTCCAAAAGGTGGTGAATTTGAATTCCGGCTTAGCCGAAGATCCGTCATATTCACTAATGGTGACTGGGGCACGTAAAATATGTCGAGTTGCAATGTCCTCCATGTTCCCATTCCAAATTAATACCTCTGGGGGTGGTTGGAGCCAGGCTATGGGTCTTTTCTGGTTTCAATCTCTAAAATGGAAGATTCAGATGGTGCTGCAATCTACGAGCCAAAAGTCGTACTTCCACCTTCATATGAGGGTGCTCTATTCAAAAAACGGGAGACGTTCATTCTCTGACTTCATTCGCTTAGTCTCTGACGGGCGGGCTCGGCATCGCCAAGTGTCATCAGAAACGACGGCAGACAGAAATATATTTTATTTCCTTTTCTTACCTTAATTAGTAATTTGCTTATCATTACTCTTTTGGGATACACCGTATGAAAACAAGCTAAGAAGTATGTTCTTCTACTTGTGGTACACATGCAAAACAGAATCTTATATCAAATGTTTTCTATAACTTTTGAAACAACAATATTATCATTAAAATGCCCATTTGTCATTGGTTACTTTGCATTACAATGCGGTGGCCTGGTTGGTTAGGGCATCGTTCTCGTTACCAAAAGGTGGTGAGATCGAATCCCGGCTTAGCCGAAGATTCGTCGTGTTCAGTAATGCGACTGGAGCACGTAAAAAATATCGGGTCCCAATGTCCTCCATGTTCTCATTCCAAATTAATACCTCTGGGAGTGGTTGGAGCCAGGCTATGAGTCTTCTCTGGTTTCAATCTCTAAATTGGAAAATTCAGATGGTGCTGCCAGCTATAAGCCAAAAGTCGTACTTTCACCTTCGTATGAGTGTGCTCTATTCAAAAACGGAAGACACTCTCTTTTTCTCTGATTTCATTCGCCTAGTCTCTTGGCGGGTTTGGCGTTGCCAAGTGTCATTAGTGAAAGCAACAACACAATGCTGCTTTTATCACACATGTTAGTGTGTCTGCATATGATACACATGAATGTTACGTAACATGTACAGTGTGAAATAAATTCTGTATTTTGTCATTCTCATACTGCAATGTCAATAGTGATTACTGTCAACGTTCTAGTTTTCCCGGTTTGTGTGAACTATGTACAGGTTGTTAATCCGCTTATTATCCATCATTTGGCTTATTGTCAAAAACGTGTCAATTACTTGATTAAATTTCGATTTGGAACGAACTTTTCTGATAGGGTACTTTGATTTATGAATTCAATGAACATAATTTTGTTTTCTCCATACCTTTCGCCCTTAACATAATTTTGTTTTGTATTTCCAGGTTGTCAAATTAATTTAATGTGATATGTTACCATATTTATTTTCTCTTCTCAAGAAAATTGCACATATGTTGAGAATGCTAGGGGAAAATAAGGGCTGTAGGTTGGGTAATGATAAGCCATCGTACGTTGGAGCAAAAGATCGCAAGTTTCATCCCAGCTGTTGTTGAACTTCGGAAGATGGAGGTTAAACTTCAGTTTTCTACATGCACTCTTGTTGAGGTGGGTGCTTGCGAGTTTTCCGGGTTTCTTCTTTTGTAACATTTGAATATCAACTTATTCCATGAATAGGAAGGTGAATACAGATAGTTGTTTGGAGTCTTACAACAGCTTCTTGTAGTTAAGCTGTCCACATTAGTGCACTATTCCAAACTATATTTATTTATAAAACTCATCCTTGTTGTCTTGTGCCAGCTAGGCTGGCAGTATAGGGTGCGCTGCTCCACTTTTCTAACTGGACCATAATTTGGTGTGGAGTCCGATTTCCTCACTACACACGTGCGATTGGTACCCGTTTATAGGGTAGGCAACCATTCGCAACCCATTTGTACAAGGAAGGGTCAAAGGAGAGAGAGAGAGAAATTACATCCATGCTTGAACTGGGATTCGAATTCAGGACCTCTCCATTCGCAGTCAGGCACGTTGACCACTGGACAGGTTGGGCGGCATAAAATTTATTGATAATTATATTTTATATTCTATTTATATTTATTAACGGCATTTCAATTGTATTCATTAGCAACATAGCATAACATATTCCAGTTATATTCATAACAGTTTTATATTCGTTAACAATATTTAATTCAAAATAAATTATTCGGCTGTTCGGAGAGTAATTTCGTTTCTTATGAAACTGAAAAAAATAAATAGTTCATTTAATTACAAATTATCAATTCTAGTCT
>JAPDSC010118427.1:9191-23212 GCA_026290005.1 Latrodectus geometricus
CGTTACAGCACACAATAAAGGCGTCTGACTTGCAACGTCACTATTGGACTTTGACTCACCAGGAAACTGCTAAGTGATGTCTTTTCCAGCCTGATGGACTAGCTTAAATATGGTGAATATCACGTCTTTCATCCGAATGCTTCACTCTAAGTGTCAAATTTATTGGGGTAATTTGTTAGAATATTTCATTGCTGGCGATATGGCCTTAGACCATTGCATGTTACTCTCGGTAAGTTAAACACCAATGTCTTCGTGAACATTTTAGTCAATTGGTATCTTTCTTTCTTTTCTCTGCCAATTGTACGTAACTGACGAATGCTATTTTTAGAATGAAAATGCGTCATACCATGTTCCACACTTTGTCAAATAGTAATATCATGATATGGATGTACAACATGTTCCCTGAACCTCTCAGAATCTCAATCACCATCATCAAACTTTTGTGGATCGAATGAGAGCGAAGCTCATAAGCCAGTAAACCATTTCGAAATCTACATCTGAGCTAATAACTTTCTTGCAACACGAAAGAGCACAAATATCCATGACAGTGTTTTGAAATTTGATGTATTCCTAGAAATGTTAAAGGCTTTATTGCAATTAGTCCATTATTAAATATTGTATTCTTCTGTATATACTATGTTTCATAAAATTTAATGATAAAAACTTAACAATAAGATAAATTTTGATCACTCGAGTGATTAATTTAAATCATCACATACTGAAGGATTGAGTTCAATACTTCACTCGGCACATATTTTTAATTTAATAGGGAAATAAATATAAATATAAATTATGCAAGTTGAATATAATTATCTTTAGTTTATCAATAAAATGTAAAAAAAAAAAAAAAAAAAAAAAAAAAAAAATTAGGACGTCTACATTATTTGTATTCATGCTATTCACGCAGTTTTTATAAAAGTATTAAAAAATAAATATTTATTTCGCAAAAAATAGACTCGAGCATTTTCGTATATCTATTGAATAAAGAAGGAGAAAAAAGAAAAGGTAAAAATGCTATCAGTTTCTTTCAAATATACTACATATTTTTTTAAATTTCAAATGATTTCATATTCCAAGAAATTTTGTATTTGTTAACTTGGGTGAACCTTATATATCATGAGTGGGAGTTTAAGCATTTGAATTAAAATAGTATTAAGATTTTATGCTTAATAATTTAATTTATTTTATTGTAGTGACTAATATAGTTTTGAAATTTCTTATTATTATTCTTATAATTTTAACCTGTAGTTATTAGCAATCATTTATCAATGAGATTGATAGCGATAACATATCAAGAGCTCCTAAACTTATAAAGATGAACATTTTAAAAAAGTCTGGAAGACTGTAGGCTGTTTCGTCGAATTATTACTCATTTTTAGTGGCAACATCTTAATAGGTTCCCATAAGCATGTATGACTACTTTCCATGTGACGTTATTACTTTTTTTTTTTTTTTTTTTTTTCTTTTGCAGTCAATAGTATTTGACAGTAGATAGGCGACTGATTTGGTAATCACAACATCTCCCATACATCAAGCGAAAATTTTACTGTCACTTGAAAGATTATCCAAAAGCATTTTATTTTGTTTTTGGCTTAATTTCCTTTGAAAGGAAAATAATTTTTCAGTTTTTTTTATTTAAAAACTATTCAAAACGTAAAAAAAAATTATTCGATAAAAAATGTTTTTCAATAATCCAAATAATGGCTAAAATGTTCTAATAGAATTATCGGAAACCAAAGGCAGTATCGTTAATCGTTTTTATTTAAAATTTTCAAATATAGATCATTAATTTATTGCATCAATGTAGGGGAATTCACATTAATGTGATACATACATCATAAGGGAATTCATATATATGATACGCGTATGTCTTGGTCCCATTAGTTGCAAAGTATACATCCGATTAGGTGGTTAGCCTAATTTGAAACTTTAAGAATTTAGTTCCAAACATGCTTGGTATTCAGTTTTGTCGACCAACTGAAGGTATGGAAAGCTGAGGCAACTTTACCCAGTTCGAGGGTCGAATCTAGAATCTATAGTATGAAGCCGGTAGTAGCGCTTTCATTGGACAATGGAAGCGCTACTACCGGCTTCATACCATGGGTTTCATGCGTGTGTGTGTGAGAGAGAGAGTAACGCAGTATGCCATTCATTTAGAATTTTCTGCTCACATCGAAATGCTTTTATGTCATCTTAAAATATGAACATATTCTGAACAAGAAATGATGTTTTCCCTTTTGGTTCTTAATTTATATTTATGTTCCTTTTTAATTTTTCACCCATATTAATTTTCCTTTTTATATTACATTTTAATGTTAATACATGTATAAAAAGTTGTGTTAATATTGCACACATTTTATGTATGTGCTAATATTGTGGTTAATATTGTGTACTGAATAAATTGTGATTATTCACAATTTAAATAATCTAAATGGATAATAAAAATTGCAACATCAGCAGGTCTTATACAGAGCTTCGTGATTATTCTCCTGGTTTCTTTATGAATTATGCATAGTACATTATCAGCTAACAAATCAACTCATAGATAATTTTTAAAAACCAAATTATCATTATTTAAGCATTTATTTATCTCTTAAAGTGGAAGGGAATGCAAAAGCAAGTAGCTTATTTTCTGAAGATTACTATTATTAAAGTATGTAATAAACTTGACAAAAATATTTCTTTAAAAAAAAAAAGAGAGAATAAACGTTATAAGATTTTATAAATCTTACAAAAATAATTTCCTATGGAATTAGTCATCCATATCAAGAAACTTCGTAAAGTAGTGGTTCAAAACATTTCAATGAATTGCAGAGTAAGAATTGTGATTTTCTCTTTAAAAGTATATAAATATTGGGCATTTCCTGTAAAAAAAAAAATCTTCAATAAAAATATTCTTTTTCATTGTCATAATTTCAATAACAAATATATATTAAAATAACAAACACACTGGAAATTGTTTTCAATACATAAAAGAAAGAGATAACAATTTAAATAAAAGTTTAAAAAGTTTGTGTATACTCGTTTTTTCAACCGATTCAGTTGGGAAAAAGAGCTTAAAGCAATTTGTACATAAATGTTACTATGCATTTTTTTCATATATTCATTGCAAATAAAACTCTTAATTAAGATTTTTTTTAGAAGTTTTTTGAATATCATATTTTATTTCGCCATTTTGCTCTCAGCTATATTGTGTCATTTTTTATGACTGAAATATTAGTTCTCATTTCACAAAATATGACACAACATGTATTAAGCTGGATTGCCAAAATATCTTTACTTTTTTTTTATCTTTCTTTTTTTAGCATATTTTTCTTTCTTTTTATTTTTTAGCATATTTGATTTAAATTTTTAAAACTGATTTATTCTGTAAAATAAGAAAACTCTTAAATTTGAATGATCTGCCTAAGTAGGATTAAACATTAAGAACATAAATCGAGCTTTTAAAAAGTGCATGAATACCTTTTTACAGTGAGATAATGTAATCATCTGGTAGATATAAAGAGATTCTTTTCAATCCATTAAATGTTCAACTCTTTTCAGTTGCATATGAAATTTAACCCTTTAAGCGATGTTCATAAAGCACTGCTTCAAAATATCTTTCATACATTAAATATGAATCATAAATTATGGGAAACAAAATAGAAGAGGGAGTACAATTACGAGAGAGAAAGAAACAGCTTATAGGATAATGACTTCAATAATGATCGGCCGGGGCTCCAGAAAGGCTGAGCAAATTCTTTTTTTCAACAACGTGCGAAGCTGGTAAACTAAGTGCAGGTCTTCAGAAATAAGTTCTCCCTTTCTTCTCGTTACAGCTATTACTTTTACTGTAGCGTGCACGTGTGTCAGAAAGCAAACAGGGGGACATAGAAAGTTTGTGTAGCAGGAGCGCCTCCGCCATTGACGACGAAACAATTAAAACCACTAACGACGTACCATCAATTTGCTATCTGCTGATAAGGTATCTCTCCCGTTCCTTAATGAAGGAAACAATCGCCAACACGTCTCAAGGTCACTCGGTCCTTACACCACTAGCCCCAAGGTATTCCTTTTCACTTTTTAAAGCGTCGCCTTTGTCTCTGCCGAAGGCCGCTTGGATTGATCAGATGGGTGAGACACACATATGTTCCCGCAAACATGCTCGAACTCATTGGCAGCTGATTCACACATATGTAGCTAGAAAGTAGCCTTGAAGAAAGCCAGAAATATTGCCAGATAAGCTTCTGAAAGCACATGAGGATTGACTTTACAAAAGAATTAAATGGGATTTCCCAAACACAATGTGCACAACAGTCCCATCCTTTCAACAGGATCACAAAAGAAAGTGGCTTACCACCAAAAATGTAACTGTTTACAATTAAACTTTAATGGATTATCTGCCGCTGATATTGCCACAGGAAAAGCACCAGTGAGAAAAGTTTTTTTTTTTTTTCATCCCCCATTCTGGAAAAAAATTTTAACAAAAATTTCGTTATTTATCATTGATTTTTGGAACAGAAAAGAACAGCTTTGTAAAAAATTCTTTTTTATTCCCTCATCATCAGTTCCTGAAAAGATTGATACATTTTTGGCTATATTCAATATGAGATAATCTCTACAAATTAAGATCTACTAGTAAATTATTAGGTTTTTACTCATTTTTAAATTATATTCTTTTTAAAATTTAACTCACATTATACACTGAAAATGTCATTTTTTATTTCTTAAAAAAAATTCATTGCAAGATAGTTATTCAGATTCATTGGCTGTAATAATTTAATGGTGGAAATATCATTACACTATTTTTCTCAAAATCGCAAGGGTAATCTTGGTACAGTACCCAAAATACAGATATATTAAATCCCCTTTATGTCTCAGAAATTTCTTTTTGATGTTTAATAGGGTAATTATCTCTACATAAAGAAAAATAAATAACCTTTAATTGTCATGGTATCGGATTCAAAACTGAAAATAAAGCATAATGTATAAATATCGACAGTACGAAAGTGTATAAATATCATCGAAGAATCATTTCCCAAACGGGAATAATAACAATCATCGTTTATCACTAATACGAAGTTAGTACAAACGTTGAACTTTTGATAATTAGTACAAAATTGGAAGTTTTGTACTAGTTATATAAATAATGATTATTAGTTGTTTATGGTACTTTTCTTGGAATAAATTGCAATGAAGCAATTTATATATTCCCCCATTAATGTTTTAATCTTAATTTAAAATTCCAGATTACTTTATACAAATTTTGAAATAGTTTTGGATGAATAAGTTTTTAAAGAGTTTCTTTTGATAGATTTAATATACAAAAAATATACTAAAATATTCCTTTCGGGATTTGGTACCCGTAAGTTTCGAATGGAAATTTGCAACACATGAATTTATTCAAAATTTCAACTTAATTTACAAATTTCGAAGAATTTAACCAATTAATATAAAGTTATAGTGTAAATTACAATTCCTTCATTATAAACTTGCTTTATTTGAAAACGTGTTAATATCTTTTTGAACTTATGTAAGTTCTTTTCATTCTTTTATCATGTATTATAATTACTTTAACTCTGACTAAAAGGTACTTGAAAAATCTTACAATCCTTAAAAATGCGAAAAAGCATATTTCATTATTTTGCCTGTATCAAACACTTGCTAGCAGAAATTTATATATATATATATATATATATATACTCTTAAAATTTAATGTACGGAAAATTAATTTAATTCTTCAAAGAATATTTTAATTTTCAAAAATGTTTCGTTATCGCTTTGAATTTACTTTTTTTACTACTTTATTATATATTAAAATTTTATTCGAAATTTCTTTTTTTGTAATTACTATTATACATCAGTGTTTTTCCCAGATAGATATATTCAAATTAGAAGTTTTTTTGTTTAAATGTTATGTGAAATTTGAAAAAAAATCGATATTTAAGCTAATTGAACACATAAATTGTCTAATATCTTATAAACTGTCTATATAATAGTAAAACCAATTCATGTAAAATATTTATCGAGAAAAAGAAATTTAGTTTTAACTTAAAGTAAACATAAAATGTGTAATTCATAAATTACAAATGTTTGAATAACTTTACATTTTGGAAAATTCAATGTTTCTATATCCTCAATATGCTCCATTATAGTCAATAATGTAACGGATGCATTTATTTTGTTCTAATATATGAAAAATACTTTGTAGTTAGTAGTTGGCAGGCATATTAAAAACATAATTAATGGCGCCTTCTTATTATTTTTAAAATATTATAAATTATATATAATATATATTTTATTGGAAACGAATATAATATTTTCTAACTTTATTTTAAGAATAAAAAAATACACTTCAACTGACAAATATTAAAATTATCAAAAAATACTAATTAAAATTTGCATAATTTTTAAGTGGAATTTAGCATTGGATAAAATATGACAGATCGTAATTAATATGTTTATAATTTAACTTACTTCTCTGAAATTTGGGTTATATTTATGAAAGTTTGAGTATAATTTATTTTTACTAAAGTTATTATGAAAATTAAAGTTCTCTTTTCTAACCCATAAAAACTATTCTTAGCAAATATTCTTTTAACATTATTATAGTGTTGAGTATGATTGAAGTACATTAAAATATTATTTTTAATTTTCTAATCAATTGCAATTTACTCTATTCCCATTCTTTCAAAGAAAAAAAATATGTGTATTGTTATCAACAAACTGCTGGTGAAATATTGAAAGCACTATGCATTTTTAAAAGTGTCAATTTCTTAGAATTTAATACTGATTGCATAAAAAACTCAAACGGAGAATTTGAATAACTTGCAAGCTTTTAGCTTAGCAGGTATTCTACGTTTGGACTTTGAACTCATATAATTATACATTTCCCCAAAAAAGTTTGATAACAGTATTAAATCAATAACAAAAGATTTTATACTAGAAAGTAACATTTCAAAAACATTTTCATGTTTATCATCATATTTATATGAAGAAGCAATATTCTGAGCTGAAATATAGTTTCATTGGAAACGAATAGCTATTTGGTAAAGCAAAATCTAGTTGAATCTCCTTATAGTTAAAAAATGTTTTAGGTAGAACATGTGATATTTTAAAAATATTTGATATGATAAATTATAATTTGACTTATATATGTGTCCTTGTATTGCATTCAGTTAGAAATGTGGTGATTCTTTGCAATATGTCTACATTGCAAAGTTAATAAATAACTGACCAAGTGACAACTTTCTCTAATGAATGAAATATATTTATTTTTTTTAAAATGTGATTGAGCAGAGAAAAATATTTTTTTTAATCTTAAGTAGAGAATGGTCTGATGCAAAAGTCGTTTTTCCAGCGAAGCACCGATACATGGGAGATAGCAACTGCAAGATCTTAAAACTAAATAGCAATTCGCTTTTATCACAGAACAGAATTCGAATCCTAATTACAATTAATGGTATTGATAAATTATCGAAAGGAACACAAAAGTTATAAAACTTGTTTTTATTATTCAATTCGAAGAATAATTTATGATTGAAAATTTTGATAGAAACATTTTTATTTTTTCCTGATCATTGATTGCATCGGCACCTCCCATGGTTTCAAGGCAGGAAGAACGACTTGTGCAGACAACAAAACAAACAGTGCTCTGAGTGCAAATGTACAAAAATAGACAATGTTTACATAATAAATAACAATAAGATTTCAAGCTTCTTAAGTAAATGAGCCCTTTCGAAGACATTTTGCATACTCATCTTAAGTACAACACGCTTTGGGAAGACCAATCATAGCTCGTAAAATCACTTTCGAGCAACTTTCAGGTAGAAAAATAGAGAACATTTTAAGTTACATAATAATATTTAAAGTTTTTAACTTCTCTTAAAATTTTTTATTATACATCACCGATATAATTTTTTTATCGCATTACAACTGGAAATTCGGAGGATATTGTTTTCCCTCCGAAAACTTACAATTGAATTTTAGCCTGATTATTTTTAAAATAAGCTGAAAACTATATTTTTTTCAAATATAAGCAGTATTTCAACCATTAAGAGTGCATAATTATCATTTTAAACTAACTCTTTAAAATGCTGTATAATATCGCTTCTTTACACTTAAAATAAAGAAACAAAATATAAAAATTGGTTTAGACAGTTTCATTGGTTGAAACAAGCAATAGAGATAATTTTTTTTTTCATAAAATATACATATTCTATGTACAGAAAAAAGTTGGATGGCTGGTATAGCTTATATATATATACAAGGTTATAAAATTAAATTTCATGAATTTATAGAATGAGGTAAAATTTGGATACTATATAAAAAAAAGGCTCTTTGATTTATTGAGTGTTATTCTACAATTATTGCAAATTAGTGTTAACTATTGCTTCTTAATAAAGTTTAATTTAAAATTACAGAAATAATGAGTAAAAAAAGGTAATTTGTTAAAATTATTGATTGAATGTATTCATAATCTCTATCACATTAAAAGCAATATTTTTCAATGCACTAATGGTTAATTATAGCATGTTCTCTAAGAAGGCAAATTTTATTGCATTAATTGCTTTATTGTATAAATATACTCTTAGTAGCTGTCGGAATTTTGCTTTATTTGTCCAAAATGTTTTCTAGGGTCTTACTATTTTAAGAGTTACAATTCTAATTTCACAAAAAAATTTTTAAAAATTCTAAATATTTTTGGTTGTAATGTAAGGCGTCTCTAACAAATAATAAAAAAATAGAAGTCTTTAACAAAAAGAATTATAAATAACTGCGTTTCAACAAAAGGCAGTTATTTATTAAAAATTATAGAAATTTTTAGCATTACTTAAAAAGACTGACATTAAAGTTAAAAATTAACATTAAAGTGCTGTAAAAGTTGATTAAAAATTAATTTTAAAATGTTACATAAAACTATAAAATGAAATCAAATGTTTTAACTTTTGAGATTTTTTTCCCAAAACGCTCACAAGATAAAACTATCACTTTTGGAACTCTTTTCATCAAAAAACACATAATAATAAAAAAACTACTTCTATAAATAAAATTTGACTTAAAGTATACAAAACGTAAGGCAAAGCCATTTACTTTTTTGATCAACAAAAACACAAATAACACAATAAAGACCACTGCACTTTGATTCAAATACAAAAAAAAATTTACCAAACAAGCAAAAACACAGGTTCTTTTGATAATTAGAATTGAAAATGTTCTTGCTTCATACTTCATAATATGAAAAAATATACAAAACTACAAAAAAGGAAAAAAAAAACGGTGGTAAAAATTAAACAAGCTTAAAAAAATCTCTTTGGTATGCTATTTAAAAGTAGAGTATGAGGATGATACACTCTGTTCTTAATTGTTCACACTCACAGTTTTGGAGATGAATCTTTCCATTTCCGGTTTGTTCGAAATCTGTTATGAAAATTAGAGATCATTGAAACAATTGCAGTCAGAAATGAAAGATTCCAATGGAAATATGTGAGAAAAAGCAATTCACTTAGTTCCTTCACTCCACTGCTTCCTCGTGTCATTTTTGCGTCGAGAAAGCTTCGAAATAAGTCTTGTTTTCTGGAAGGAACAAAAAAATAACTCTTTGGGAAAGATCACTGAAGCGAGCAAATGATTCTCGTTTTAGTCCCAATCACACACCACGAGAAGAAAGCAGCGATTCTTGCCAGAAATTTTTCAATGACTACAATTTGTGGGGTAACGATAGAGCGGTTACACTCGTTATGTTTACATCTGCAAGGATTGCATCGTCTTCTTATCCGTTCCAGGCAATCCCTGGGCATAGTTTTCCCACAGTTTAGAGGCCTCTCCAATATTGATCGATCATCTCTTCGTTAAAACGGGAGGAGTTCATGGTTTTTGTACATATCACTTTTGAATTAATGTTTCAGACCATCAATGAGTCTGTATCTCATATCAATTCACAATTTTTTAAGCAAATGGACTTCTTTGGACTCGATTTCTTTTTTATATTCCTGAGATGCTGCAAGCACTTTTTTTTTCTCCTTGCAGGGATGCCACAGATTTAATATCCAGTCTTATTTTAGAATATCATTTATACTTCAGAGAGCTTCTCTGATTATGCCAGATTGTATACACCTTTAATAAAAGCATTCCAGTTAGTTATTTTTTAATACATCCTTCATGTGGTTATTTTGAGTCTAATTCTAAGTAGTTATGTTATTTTTTTTATTCTTACAAAGAATGCTTTTCAAGCATATTTCGATTTTCTATAAAATCTGGCTTAACTTCCTTTGAAAACAGATAAAATTTAAAAAAAAAATTAATCTTAGAGACTTGGGAATATATGCAACAAACGAAGGAGCTGGAGTAGGATACTATTTGCTTAATAACTTTAGATTTTCTTATTGTTAAAACAAAGTTCTGTCAATGAGATATTAATTTGTTTTTAGTATATATTTATGTTTAAGAATTTTTTTTTATTATGTCTAATTATACTGAACAATTACAAAAATGAAAGGAAACATGCCTGAAACCTCATAGTCCAGGAGCTGGTGTAACCGTGACATCCCCACGCGTACCATAGTTATAATACAAATAAATGTTCTCCTAAGACAGTTATGATCATCTAGAACACTCCTACACAAAAATAATGATTCATATGTTTCTAAAATTCCAATCAAACTAAACAGCCTTGGAATCTTATGTACATATGTCAATCTTTTGCAATGGATGGAATCGAAGCACATGGTAGTGACGAGGATTTCATTTTTGAGGTAGCCACACAGTAGAATCCTATGGGTTAGCATCTGTCCTTGTAGACATCTGGACTGAGAGATGGTGCTGTAGTTAGGATGGTATTGTTTGTTGTCACTGGACGTGTATTATAATAGTAGGTTGGATCTGAAATATTTGAAGAAAACGTTTTATTGAAAAATATAATTAATTTAAAAATAATAAGTAAATAAAATGCAATAGATAATTGAGCAAAGGGCTTAAATAGTTAAAAATATTTAAAAAAAAAATTAAAAAGATACTTGCCTATAACACTGCTTGCTGTATATCCGTAAGTACCGTAGGTTGCGGTTGAATATTGTGAGTATGGAGATGTATAAGAATACTCTGATCCTGGAATGGCAGCAACACCAGCCCCTGGTACAGTCATGCTTGTCACTGTAATACAAGTACTAAGTATGAATATAAGATCAATGAAATGAGAAACATTTTTAAGAGATATTCCCCTGACGTAATAATCAATATTTTGTATTTAAGTATTACCTGGTGCATACTGAGTGAAAGGAGGTAAAGGTGTGTAGGAATTCGGACTTAGGGGACTATTCACTGGTTGCAGTACTGTGAGAGCTGATGTACCTTCGTTTAGTTCTGCTTTCGCTGGAGACGGGCTGCCTCCGCATACATCACCGGTGTTTCCAACTAAAAATAAATATCTCCAATTAAATTTTGAATTTATTATTAATTTCACCACGGAACATAATTTATTTACACAAACATTTAACACACCTTTACATTTAAACATTTTATATTAGACATCTGTTCCGCTTTTAAGCACTTGATACATTCTTACGAAGAAAATGATATTCATAAATAATATCAGGAATTAGATACATTAATCATTATTCAGTAGAATAATTGAATAGCTGTTTACCTGTAGCGAAAGGATTGTCGAGAACGTTTCCAGGATTAACTATAAGCTGCTGTTTCACTTCCTGCATGCTGATAGGTGTGAGAGGGGTCAGAGAGCCACTTCCTGCGCAAATACATATACTTAACATCACTTCCTCTTTTCCACAAATTTATGTTTTTATAAAACATTATGAGAAATCAAATTCAGTATTTTAGAATAGATTTGAAGTACAAAGCCAAGGAATTATAAAAAAAGCGTCTAAGTCAACGTTTCTGTCTAAGAAACAGGCAGAAAAGAAAAGTACGTTCCACCAATAAGACACCAATAAACCCCTATGTTACATAATGTTCTATATTCCTGATGCTTAATTTTAATCTTTTATCCATTTTCTTAATACTATGTGATTTAGTAATTTTATCCTACTTAAGTTTTATTTCCCATTCTGTAAGTAAGCTAACAATTCAATTTTGTTCTAAAACTTAGTCGAATTATTTTCCAGCTTCATAAATATTAAGGAAAAGAAGTGTTAATTTCTTAACCGAGCCGAAAGCCTTTTTCTTTCGAAATCTTGTAATCTCTATAATTAATGTAGTTTAATCAACCAAAACTTATCAAATCCATATTTATATAGCTGACTGAATATGTACTGATACAGAATAGTTAGTTGGTTGGTTTGTCTCAATATAATACACAAATTATTGACAATTTATTAAGGGATATTTCAGAATTAAATAATTTCAATTACATATTTTTTAGTTTTCCAAACATTATCATCTTTTACGTATTCTTTTTGTATTTGATGTATTATTGTTTACATCTTAATTTTTCACTTTATACTTATAAGAATTAATTTTGTATTTAAAAGGAATATAATCATATATACCAATTTAGCTTAATATCAATTCAAGAACTTTAATTCTTAATAATTAATGAAAGTTATTATTTTTACATCATTAGTCTACTTGGAGTAATTTATTGTTGATTTTATTAAAATGTCACTGTAAATTAATATTTAAAAAAAAATCAAACTATTCATATAATGTGAAAGAAAACGTATATTTACAGCACTAAATAATATTTAGCAAATTCAGCTGTTTGTTTTCTATCAAATTTCCATTCTTCCATCTTTGAAATTTTTAATTTATATGATTATGCGGAAAATTGTATTTTTTATAAATTATAAAAGCTAAATTAACTATTTATTTTATGCACTTTAATCTAATAAATACGTGGATATATTAATTAACTTATATTATATTCTTTTCAAAATTTTCTTCTATTTAAAACATACCCATAAATTGTCTTCAAATTAATTAGGAGCCCATAAGTTTAGTAAATTATAAATTACATTTACAAAAAGTTAAGAGAAATTAACAGTTTTTTAAGATAATTTACTTTTTAGAAATTATATTATTAATTAAAAATAAAAGTATGTATGCAATTAAGTAAATTATTGTAGTTCCTAAAAATTAACTAACCTTGGCAATCAAAATATATTTCTTTATTATTTCTAATATATAGTGACATATTTATTCCTAAAATTGTATTAAAAGTATATCAAATAAATTTGTATTCAAAATTTTAATGATAATATTTTAAACGTATTTTTCGTACTTTGCATTTAATATAGGACTGCCATTGAAAATTAACACCATGAAAGAAGCATAGAAATAGGAAAAGTTAAAAATATAAAAAGGAAAAAGTTGTAAAGAATTGTAAAGAGAAGCAAGAAATGTAGATAGAAAAATGTAAGAGGAAGTGATGTTAGTTTAAGTCCAAAATGCCCACAGGAAAGTGGCAGCCATCACCAAAATTATATCACACATATAACACATTATTTGCAATATAAACATAAATACTTACATAATCTTATACAAATAATAGCACCTAAATCTTTTGCTTAAATAAATATTTAGATAACATGATGACTGAAATGTAAACTTATTATCTATTATAAACATCGATAAAAAATAGATACAGTACTTACTAATATAAATGCAATACATTTAAATAAAATAAGTTCAATATCAAATTATCAAAGAAGCGATGTTATGAGCATTATTCAAGAAACAATATGAATAAAATAATCATTATACTATATAAACTTCAAAATACTATCGTAATCAATAAAATATGAATGTTTTGTTGCATTTAGTTCTTATATGAACATTTTAGACTTTAAGATAAATAATCTATTATTTATCTAAACTTATAAAGTTAATAAAAAAAATTCTGAAGTTTATGCGATTTAAATTTAATTTATTAATTGGAAATGTATCATTTTTTTGTGATTTAATATTTTAAATTCATCTACAAGGTAGTCTCACAAAATGAGTTCTCTACATATGATGATCAAATGTATCCCCAAGTTCTTGCAAATCAAACTTTTATTAATCTTAATCAAATTTATTTAAAAAAA
>JAPDSC010118427.1:23222-36874 GCA_026290005.1 Latrodectus geometricus
AAAAAAAAAAAAAAAAAAAAAAAATCATATATAATTTTATTTTTAGAAAATTGTTTTTACAAAAATTTCCTTTACGATAGTAATTTTTTGGCGAGCCAATTTAGCAACAAGTGGAGTTATTCTAAAGATGCATCATTTGGAAAAAAATATCATTCAAATTTTATATTTTATATAAAGACCGCAATGCTTCTGAATGAAGTTGAAGACTCATTGTATGCAGTTTTGTAGAAAGAATAACTAACTGTAAATGTAACAGAAAAAAACTTCTTTCAATTCATTGTATAATTTCTCTGCCCTTCTAAAGCACATTATGTGTGGACAAGCAATTAAAGTGAGTTATATATCTTTTGTGACATTAAACATTTAAGTTTATAAGCGTTTCATTCGTTTTTGCTCAATGGATGAAATTAAGGAATCATAATAATCTTTGAATACAGTTTTGAAGAAAGAATAACTGTAAGTTTCTTTCAATTCAGGATGAACTATAATATTCTGTATAATTTTTCTGCCATTCCAGAAACAATTAAAATGAGTTACATATCTTTTGTAACATTAAACATTTTAGTTTATATACGTTTTTCATTCGTCTTTTGTTCATGTGCTTCCTCCATTTAAGAAATCCAGAATAGTAACGTTGGTGAAGTAAAAGAAAATTTCTAAAATGGAAAAATTCTTTGATGTCGATAAGATACGGTGGGGCTACATGGATTCCATCCGGAATCTTCAAGTGTTCTGCAAGCTGAGGACCAGAAGAAGCACAAAAGAGATGTAATCTCTTAAATAAGAGATAATAATCATGAAGTGATGGAAATCGCTATCTTCTTTTATGGCATCTCTTGGAATAACCGAGCTGAGTGGCACGCGAATGCGATCACTGATGACTGTGGCTTATGGAAGTCGAACCAAGGGCGTCGCCCCAGGCTTCGAATAGAAAATTGATTGCCGAGTGCGGAAATGACCTGACTCTTCATGCGCCCTTGGTACAGTCCAGAAGATGAAGGAAGAAGATAATGAAGACGCGACTTCTTACAGGACTCTCACACATTGTTAGATGAATACAGGCTTCGCCTTGTGAATCATCTTCACATTTATGATGTAGCAAAGTGGGTGATTTGTTTGAAAATTTCTATTTCCTTGAGACTTCCCGGTATACTTGTTCAAATATCGCAAAGTTATCCATGCAATAAAGCTTTCTTACTTCTGTAAGCAATATTAATTTGAATTTTAAAATAAGGATAGAAATAATTTGAATATTTTCACTACTTTATCATTAAAGTTTTTAAATTTATATCAAATTTCTTGATTTTTTGTTAAAATGAAAGATTTAACCATGCTTTTGACAATCAAGAATATTATGCGTGATTTTAGAAATATTATAATGCAGCATATATAAATTAGAATATTGTTGTTAGAGTGTTCCAAGTTATAAAGGAGCTTAATACTTAGAAGAATTCAAATAAGCCAATTTTTTAGCATATATTGAAATAATCTACATAAGACTGTGCAAAACCTCAACATTTATGTAATCATTAATCATTCCTGCACGTTTTTACTCCTTCAGGAAAATACTTTTACCTATTTAACATCTTACATGTTTTGAGAATTATGATTTTCGCTTCAGACTGAATAATTTACATTAAATTCAAAATGTAATATCTTAATTATACTTTAAAAGAGAAAGAAAACTCTAGTTGAGTATTTGTTCTGTTGCTTGTAGTTTACCTTTATCGTGCAACACCAATGGAGAACCACTAGAGCGAAACCTGTGCTTAAATCAGATTTGGAAAGGTAAAAAAATATAAAAAAAGAAATGCTCCAAACAACATCTAGGTTAATCCACAAATGTCATTTCAGAGGACAATTTTTCTAGTATCTTTAAACTCCGGTAAATCACCTATTCTAAGATTGTTTGGAGTAAATAATTCCTTCTTTGCACAATAATATGTCAAAGAAACATGGCAATTGCAGTTCTAAAGAAATTTGAAGAAATGTGCTTAAGACATAGCACATAAATAAACATAATATAGAATGTATTTAAAACTTTTCATTACACTTTTAATTTTACAATTTTTTTTTAAAAACTTCTTACTCTTATGTATTTAAGATATTAAAAAATTTTTCCTGAATTTCAAAACGCCTGCTATAATGATAGAACTAAAAATGTTACAGATCTTACCATTCATTATTTCATTACTGTGACTGTACAAAAACAGTGAAATCATGAGATTAGGTAAATAAAAAGCAGGAAAACCAGAATTTTACAAACTTATATCTTTTAGGACAAATTTTACTGGCATTTCAGTTTATTTGTTTTTCCCCAGCTTAATGTTTTCGTTATCGGAAAGAATTTTGAAAACATACATGCACTAATATATTTTCTCAAATATCACATTATTTAGACTATCTCACATCAGTTTCAAAAAACTAATACAATCAGCATCTTTATATACATTGTAATTCCACAAATTTTAATCACAAAAATATTCCAATTTCTACTCTATAAGAATGTAAATTTCTTATTTAATGCCTAATAAATGATAAAGATAATTTTATATTTGTTTTACGAAATGATTTTTTGTACATAAAAAATTAAATAAAATACTGAAAAAAATATGTTGATTCATAAGAATCGGAAATTAGATTGCAAATAAAGTGAGCATAAAAAAAAAAAAAAAATCTTCAAGTTTGATACGATCGATAAAGTATCTTAATGGCTTTTAGTAGTTGACAAATATCGTTACACATGAAAAATTTTTGTTGCAATTTCACTTTCTTACGAATAAAATACAAATAAAAAGTTGATTACATTTCACCAACTTTATGCTTCATTGAGTTCAAATTTAAGTCTGACAAATATTAAAAATAAAAGAAAAATCATATTGAACAAACAATGTAATTTTAAGAATGTTTTTAAAACAAATTTATTGCTTATTTATTTGTCTTCAAAAAAAAATTTACATGATCACAATAACTCATCACTAGTATGCATTTGTGGCGATTTTATAATCCATAATCGCAATTATTTCTGCAGAAACTTAATACATGTGAATTTGAGAAAGAAGCGAAAATTTTGGCTACTTTTATATAGAGGAATGCTCCTTTCAACCTGCATTCTTTTTGTTTTTGTTTTCTAAGTGACATATGGTCGGTCACAAGCGAGTGTGTAACAGCAGTGATTGTTCAGATACGTCACGCTCAAATTCGAAATTGTTATACTAACACACTTCAGCGAATGTTTCGAAAGAACAGGTGGACTTAGGAAAATGCGCTTTAGTCACACGCTGCTGGCTGGCGATCACGTGTGATAATATTGCATTGGAAAACTGCTACTTCGTCAATGGCGTGTCAACGAACACCACCAAAATGAACACAGCGTTCATCTTTTTATTTTTTACTGGGCCTCATTTCAGCAGGAATCAATGGCTTCCAATGAATGGATGCGCGCATATGGCTCAGATTCTAACTCAGTAATTTTTTGGGGAAAGATCAAAACATTTTGGAGGGGATAACTTTAGCAAAATTTAAAAACAGTGGCTAAATATTGTAATGGAAATATGAATGAAACCACAATTTTCTTTTTTAAAGTTCTTTATGATAAGATTGAAATTACAATAATTTCTGAAATGTATGAAAATTACAAATATACTGAATGCGCATTTTCCCCTCTATCTCTTATCAAGATTTTAAGATTTATACATATAAGTTGCAGAGGTGCCACATATCTGACAAGCTCAAGAAGAAGAATATACATATGAGTTACATTTGCAATATAGCGTTTACATACATTTAAAATAATATAAATATTCTTTAGTTTGCAAAATGGTGGGAAGTGCTTGGAAATCTGTAAAAATATTTATGATAATATCAAGATTCAAATACATTGAATTTATATCCCTAGTCAAAGAAACTATACAGCAAGAAAAGAAATATGAAAACTCAGCAAACTTGAAATATTTAAATTGTAATTTAGATCAGGATTTCGAAATATTTTTTAGGGTAGGAGATAATGAAGAATTAGACTTTGAAAAGGCTTTAAATAGTTGCAGTTTACTGTTATTATTTATATCAGGAACAGTTAAGACTTGTCATTTAATTTAACACATCATTGTTTAGATGCTCTTTTAAAGATTCTGCTTATATTATATATATATATATATATATATATATATATATATATATATAGCACGTTATTTCTGGGATTGAAATATTAATTTTGGAAATTACTTTTCTTAATCATTCATAAAACTATAAATTTTGCAATATTGTGGAAATAATTGCTGAAATTGTTAGATTGTAACTCAATTATATCAGGTTGTAAATCTAGCCCCACAGTTTCAAAACTTTCTTTGAAAGATCTGACAAACATATCTAATTTCCTTTTAATGGCACTGATGAAATTTGTTTAATTTAAAATCTCATTGTATTCCTGCATTAACTTAAAATCTGTTATCCTTAAATTAGCTTAGTTTTTTAATTAGTATTATTTTTTAAATAGTTTAAGTAACAAACATTTCTTTCAAAAATCGTCAGTATATTCAAATTAAAATTTCCTGATTCAAATTGATATTTCCAACATCTGGTGATAATAAGCCATTGAGAATATTTTTTATTTTAATTTTGATTTTATAAATTTTCTTTTCAGTTTTTATCAAAGGATTATTATTTTTGTCATTAAACATTTACTAATAATGCTTGTTTCATGTTAAATATTAAAACATACAATTGTTTCTAAAATAGTCTTCCTCCAAATTATTCTGAATGAGACTATGAGTCTCCACGCTTAATTTTTCGTAAGATTTTGATCACAAAGAAATTAAAATAAAAACTGCTTTGAGAAAAAAAAAGTCAAGTTTTTTATTCCTCTCAGCTTCGTGTAACAAAAAATGTTTATGTTTGTTTCGTTCACCAACGGATGTATTTTTTTTTCACATGCATCTATACAGTTCTATAATACTGCAATAAACACAACAACTTGAGGTATTAAACAAAAACCGATTCTAAGCATAACGTTATTTGCAAATAACGTCAACAAACAGAAGCCAATGAAGCAAGCAATTCTTGTAACTGCGAAAGTAATTTTTAGAAAGACTTAATAAAAAATGGTTTTGATTTTAATAATTTGCTATAATTTATTTTGATATTTCTTTTTGTTTTCAAGAAATTAAAAGCATTAATAAAAATAAAATTAATCGGGAAATCATTAACTGAAATATAATGTAACTTTTTAATCTAAAATCTCTTCATAAAAAAGAATATATCATGCACATTCATTACATTATTGGCTTGAGATGTTGGGTTATAATAATTCTTGTTTTGAAATTTCTACTTCCAGGAAAATCGGCTAAGCCTCTTTCAGACAACTATGAGAAAGTACACGCGAAACAAGAAACGTGCTGCATTCAGTTCAGAAATTAATTCGAGCCTTTCCCATCATTAAGTCCCAAGGCCCTAGCATCGCATCCAATCCGCATAATTTCAGTTGTCTCTATCATCTCTGATTTGAGGAAAAAGAGCGAGGTACTGACTCATTATCGAATTATCGTCCTTCCTTCCAACTTCAAGAGCGCCAGGTAATTCGCCGATTTCCTTCCAAAATCACATCATTTCGAATTCTTGAATCTAAGCAAAAAAAGGAAGAGAAAAAAGAAAAACAAGAAAAAATTTCTAATCATCATAGCCTCCCCCACTTGGTTACTATAATCATTTATTTCCGTTGGCGACAGCAATCGGTTTGAAAAAAAAAGGTCGCCAATGTCTCTTCAGCAACCCTTCGGAATATGGCCCGAGGGCTGAGCGGAAGTCGCGAATTACAGACAACGACGGACACGCACTCGCAAATTAGCCGTCGTCCAAGAGGAAAGAAGTAAATAAAAAATCTTTCACAAAAATCAAATGAAAAAAACAAAAAAACGCGAAGAGCCCATCCGGAGTTGCCTTGTTGGGGGTGGGAGTGGAGTTGTTTGTTATCTAGTAGTCGATTGTTCCCTATTAGAAGGTAGTGATATTTTTTTTTTAATTTTGTTTTATTCTGTCCTCCCCAAGGTCATAGACAGGTTTTATTTTATCCCTTGTATCTCATCACTTGCCGTTTTATTTCATTTCAAATATTTTAAACTCAATTGAATAAGTTATTGCTTGCACAAATTAGCAACACTTTCGAAATGAATAATTAAGTCAGGAAGTAAACAATTTTTATCCCTTTGTGTTTTTTTTTTTTTTTTTTTTTTTTTTTTTTGCTGGAGACTGGATGATCAATCATGAATGACGTTAAAATTGTAGTTTTAATATAGTAAGTAGCTAAAAAATAATTTTTACGCAAACCTTGCTCACTCGAACAGAGGTAATGCAGCTGTCATGATAATCTACAGAACTCAGCGGAATCAGGAAATTAAAAAAATAATTCGTCAGAAGCTCAGAAAAGGTAAATTTAATTGTCTAGATCGTTTCCTGATTTTCTCTCAAAAGCCAAAGCAAGTGTGAAAGTTCAAATACATATTTTGGTTCTATATTTCGGACATTTTTATATAAGCGGCTGAAATCAGAATGGGATACACAACGATTCAAATACATCAGAAATGTCCTCGTACTCACTGAAAAATTTATATATATTCCCTTGAGGTTCTACAAGATCTAAACTACCTGTTTTTGTTTCGAGACACTTAACAATGGCTGGAAATAAAGTCAGTTCATTTTATTGGCACGCTTATTTTTGATCTGTAACAGTCTTTGAAAGATTTAACTTGATAACCCGGAAGAAAGCGCTCCAATTAAATAAAAAAAAGATAAACTTTGGCAATAAAGCAAACTTATACTCATGATTCTATAATTGGGCATGGCATGATAAAACGTTAAAATGAACGATAAAAATTCAAAACATTATCATAACAGATGAACGTATGGCTTGTAACAAGCAAAGAAATCGTCTTTATACATATCATCCATTAACTCAAAATAAATAAAATGATTATTTACAAAAAAAAAATGAAAATTTCGCGTAATTTTTAACTCAATGCTTGTAAGCGATTACAAATTCAGGATTGCTCTAATTAAACTTAGGAAAAGGATTTTTTTAAAATAAGCCTATAAGGTAGGTTTTGTGATTCTCCTATTCCTTACTAGCAAGGTACATTGCTCTAATTATATACTAAATTAATTAAAGGTGTAAGCAAAATAAATAAGCTTATATTGTAAAAATTTAAATGCCAAATAAACATCAAAAAAAAAAAAAAAAAAAAAAAAAAAGAGTGGAAAATAGGCTTCAAAGAAAGGGAAAACCAATAGTTATATTATTATTATTATTCACTAGAATAGCTCCCGTCAATTTGTCTGTGGTTGATTGTTACTATGGAAACAAAACACATATCATTTTCGACAGGAAGAACCAGAAGAAAGGCACAAACTTGGGTTGACTAACATTTTGAGAATATCATGAAATACTACTCTAAATGCCGCTAATTCCTAACATCCATTTGAAATGGACAGTTCTGGTTATTATAGAAACAGCCACTGATTAGACTACTTTGGGAGCTATTCCTAGGATATAGAAACAATACAATCCTTATAACTTACCTAAAGGAGGTGAATAAACTGCTGTCGTTTGTACATGTGAAGTCAGACCGACATCATATGCGACCAGATCTTGCTTGAGGTGGTCACTAAAGGTAGGTTCTGTTGTATATTGTGGCTGTTGGAGGGTAGCGTAGTGTAAACCTCCGTTCGACAAAGGAGATGGAGCACCACTTAATTCCACTAGCATTGATTTTTGAATATCATCTTGTTTCGACCATTTAGACCACATTTGCTAAAAGAATTCAAAACTTTTTATTAGGAAATTTATATTTAAGATAAGAAAGTTAACACCTTTAATTATGTTTGATTAAAACAAATTAAAATTTAACTGATAAGCTTGCTGGAAGTTGTGAAAACAATGATTTAAAAATTATGGATGTTGCTAATTGATAAAAACAGCTTACCGTGTTGTAAAGTTGGTCTCCGTTGAATTGCAGCCTTTGCCTCTTGGCTTCTTCTTCCTCCTCGTCCTGTTGCTGTTGGTGATGCAGGACAGTCACATCTCGTTGCTCAGAAACCACTAGAAAAATAATCATGAAGATTTATCATTATTGGAATAATTATAAATTTAAGCTTCCTAATTTTTAGAAAAAACAGATTTTTCATTGGTAATTTGGAATAGAAAGTGAATTGGGAATCAGAAAATCATCCAAAATTGTTTTATATTGGTTACGACTAAAAAGAACAAAAAACTGTTTTGAAGCTGCATGCTCGTAGGCTTATAGTTCACATTGAGTAAGACAGAATTTAAAATTGAAATCTAATAAAAAGATTATCCCTTTATGTTAGTATTTTAACTAATTGAACTCCACTATTATTAGAACAATAGAATTCCACTATTATTAAGAAATGTTGCATTTACCACAGCAGCAAAAAAGTAATGCATCATAGGCTTTTAGCTTAACTTGCACCATTTTACTTTCAATCATTCGAATTTCCCATTTCGTTTCTTTTACAATTATATAGTAGAGTTTCTGAAATTTTCTTTATTTTTTAAGTATTTTCAAGTCTACTTATTATTAAAAGGCCCTAAATCAAAATATATGCTATTATAACAATCTAAACTAAATCTAACTCTTCTTCAAGCATATAACAATAAATTTCTCAAGCAACTTTGTCCTTGGTAATATACATATTATATATATATATATATAATTTATTTCATCCTCAATGAAAATTACTTTGTAAAGCAATTGCACCATTTTTCATGCTTAGTTTAATTTTGTTTGGTTTGTCTCTTTAAATTTACTACATGTTTTGCTTATCTATTGAGAGTGGCGATACAATATTTTACAAAAGATAAAAACCATTGATTTTATCCATGTTTTATCAATATTCTGAGTGGCATGTAATGTTGATCATGTATTTATATAGAGAGAAATTGTTTCTTATGGAGAATAAACAAAATTTGATTAACTTAATTAAAAGATTTAATTGCATACATTTACGCAAATCAAAGTACAATTTTGTGCTTTCATAAAATGAAAATATATCCTTGAAATAAATTATAGCAAATCATTCCTTACTTATAAAAAATTTAAGGGATTGGTTGTTATTGCTGAGAAACAAAAGCTGAAATTCTGAGTTTCAAAGTACATTTTTATAAGATAGTCTCATGAAAAAATATTTAGGCTCTAATTAAAATGAATGCCGTGAAATAGTGATTTTGCAGTGATTAAACAATGACGTCATTTCCTTGAATGAGTCTCTTCATCATGGCCTGGTAAAATCGGAAAGTTTCTCATTGTTAGTCAATTTCAATGTCGACTGGGTGTTAACTAGACCCTCGCTCCTTTATCAAGCGATGAAGGCATAATGACAGGGGTAGTAAATGGCACGTTTTGAATTCGAAATGAAATGTCTAGGAGATGTCCATGACCAGTGAGAATCGAGAAAAAAAAATTGATAGGATAATGACAAAAATGACAACTTCTTGCTTCCGTTCCCTTATTCAATGAAAAGCGTTATAATATTTCTGGAGATAGCTTTGACATCCATCACTTGCAGTCCAGAGAAAATAATTTGCAAGGAAATTTTCTTGCAATTATCTTAAATGATCTGAACAGTTCATGAAACAAAAATTCTACAATGACATTATACTGTACTAAAGCATTGTCTACTAATGCAAATATCTCACATAGAACAAGTTTTTACAAGCAGAAGTTCTCCAACAACGGACATTATTTCCATACATTTTGAAGCATTCATATTCATATTTAAATTCATATTCAAATTCACAGTATCCAATTTATATACAGAAATTACCAAGTGTTTGAAATTTTTCACCACTTTGTAAAGTTAGTTCTTTTTACGTTAGTTTTGAAAAGTTACTTTTACTTTCTTTCGTTTTTTAAAATATTTTTTTATCATTTATGATTTATAATTCTAATTTATCTAAATAAATATATACACAAAAAGTTAGAGATTAATATTTACTACATAATTCAAAAATTTAATTATTCTTTTTGAAACTATAATGTATTTTTTCGCCTGAATGTTATGTCAACCTATGGTTGTAGTGGATAATTGTCACACATGCTTTTCGAGAAAACCGAAATTAAGTGGTTTCCAGCCTTTAATAAACAGGAAAAAAGTTCAAAAAATTTCGGAAACTAGATGTTGCCCCAATATGAGGAGCGTTTGTTTAGTCATCATAATCGTCGGTCGAACACAACTTAATAAGATCTCATAACGAGGCTTGTCGTTATTTGGGCGCTTTCGTTTCAGGTCACTGCGCGCGCTTCGGTGTAGTCCCTGCCGCAAACACCGAGCATTTATGTCAATGTACACACGCGCTGAAATATAATTCCCCTCTTTTTATTTTCAGTCCAAATGATACATTTTGTTTGAAGTGTACATTCTAGAGGAAATATGGAGCTTTATGTAAAAAAGCTTTTATAACATCCGGAGGAATCAGCAGTGTCTGGGTTGTGGTACCTTGCTGATTCTTCTTGAAAGGATGTTCTGGTTATTTTTCAATGTGACTAAATTATCAAACGAATTAGTGTTTAATTTCAAAAGAATGTCTTAAATTACTTACAATTTCACACAATTATAAATACAGTGAAATGAAATTTTCAATTAATAATTATGCACACAAGCATTTATTGTTCAAGATATCCTTAATTGAATCCGAATTTTTTAAAAATTGCTTAAACAACATTTTGACCAAATAAAGAATTTTATATAGTTTTGAATTATATAAAAAGGTTTTCATAATTTATAAAATGTTATGGTATTGTTTTCCAGCAAAGTTATAAATATTATAAAGAGTATAACATAATAATCCATATTATCATAATTCCAAACAGAGCACAAACCTTGTATATATATCTACACCAAATTAAAGTTTTATTAGTTACACACACAGCTAACTCTTCATGTAACTTGATAATAATTTATGGAAACTATTACATTATTCATTAATGCTTAGAATTACATACAAAATCTGTTCACGAAAGTAAAGTGCTGAAAATTTTCATCAAGGAAGATAATTTCATCAGATAGTGATCACGAAATAAAAATCTTTCGTCAATATATTTCACCGTCATTTTTCTCTCTTGGCACACGCCTGAGAAAAAAAGATGGATAATTAGATGGAAATTCACACAATTATACAGATAGTGGTTCCGGCCTTGTGATTCCGAGATCTGTTCCCGATTTCTTTGCCTTCCGTGGTGCGATTACTCATGTGTTACACGAGTGACAAAGAACGAGTTGCAAATATGGTTCAAAACAATCGTGAAAAAACGCCAAATGCATATTCGGAAAAATGAAAATTATTGCAATCCAACTTGATTTTCAAATTTAAGAAACTTTTCAAGTTAGGATATCAATTTGTTTGAATATATACAATAATTATAAATGCATGTAATAATCATTATAAATTGTGTATCATAAGATGGAGTGTCATAGATTTTTATAAATTGGGCTTAGGGCTCATTTCCAAAAATTTATGACTTTGCTCTGGGATTGACACTAGCGCTTTTCATTTAAATTTAATTCATGTGATTTCATCAACAAAGAGATTTTCTTAAGTTTTCCTAAATATTAAGATGTAAAATGTCTAAATTCTAGGATTTCAAGATAGATTTACATGAGCATAAATGGATTTTATGATACTTTAGCTATTAATAAAATCAAGAATTTGCTTGAGTTATAAGAACTTTTTGCTAATGAGAGATAATTAGATTGGGATCTATAATTTAAAACAGGAAACAAACAACTGTAACAAATTTAAATTCGTGCTGTGAGAGTAGAATCCCTGAACTGTTAAAATGAATGCCAAAGTTTAGCTACAAGCTTATCTTGCGTACTTAGAAACATTCATAAAAAAGGATATAAGATTTAAAAAATTGCATATAAACTAGATAGACATATCTTATAGATTTGAAAGATCAGACTTAAAATATTCATTACACATAAAACTTAACCACTCTAATTTTCCAACTGCACAAAATAAGTTATTGTTTAGCAATCTTTTAATAATAAGAGTTGTTGAGCAATATTTTATGTCATTTCTACGGAGAATAATTTACATGAATATACATTATAAATAATATAATAATCATACTTAATTTACTAAAAGAATTCAAAACAAAATTGTTTCATTCATACATAATTTTTCAGTTGCCTTTTTGTTTTTATTGCTTTTTCATCGTTGAAGAGTGCATGAATACGTTTTAGTGCACAGAGAATGCATAGTGTAATCTATTTTAAGAGATTTCTGACTTAATATTCTTTAAATTAATATCACAGCCTTTTTTAAGGAAAGCTTATCTTAACGAGTTGTTTTTAATTAATTTTTGTCGCATACCTACAAAAATTAATTAAAATTTTGGAATTAATGCTATTTTAATTGAAGATTTTATGGATTCAAGTTAAAGAAAAGACTCCAAAAAGTAATCTTTTTCAGAATTTGTAGATATCTTTGCTTCTATTTCTTTATTATTTTTTAACATTATTTTTTTAACTAAATTATAAAAAGAAAAAAAAAACTAAGATAAGTTTTTTTTTCTTTTACCAATAGAAAAACATTTAAAATATATTCTTATTTCATTAAAAATAAGCTAGGTTTGTTGAAATACAACTGTGGGTCTCGTGAATCCCGTTTGAATGTATGATACTAATAAATGTATGTAAATCAAATAACATTTAAAAAAAAAAAAAAAAAAAAAAACCCAGAGAATTGGAAAATCTAAATCTTAAAAGAATGTCTGCCGTAGAAAACCGGTCAGACACATAAATCGATATTCCTGGAAGTTTCTTCTCATTGAATTCATTTTTCTTGTCTATGATGTTATTTATTTGTTTTCGATTCGAGAATGGCGCACGGTTTAAGAATTTGGAAGAGGCAGCTAAACCCACCCACTGAGTTTTTATTTTTATTTGTTTTTTACTTCATGAAATATATAGTTTCAAAATAATTTTTTTCACTTTTTTTTATCAGAGTATAAGTTCGTTTAAAACATTAATGTCCTTCAAAATGTAATTCTCAAAATGATGAAAATTTATGATTAATTCTAAAAAGGGATGAGAATTTGACTATCAAATGTTTTATTCCAATGTATTAGTAAGCATGTAAAAAAAAATATACTGATACAAAAATACATTATTTTTAATCTAATAAAGTACTGAAAATTAAGAAAACATTTTTCCTCTTCAAGACATTACAACTGATAGTTTCGTCTTTAATTATGAAGGAATAATTCAAATTTTTCTACCTTTAGGTAGAAAAATGTGAATGTTAAATCAATCGAAGACTTTATTTGCATATTTATTTACATCATAAAGATAAGAATTTTCTGTTTGTGCTTTATTCTTATTCATGTCATACGTGATCACATAATTGCCGATGCTTCAGGAGGAATTTAAATGCCAAGATATTTAGATTTAATCCTGATAAAACACATTATTAATCTCGTCTAGAATCTACTAAATTTTTAGGAAATTCAAAATTATCTTACCATAAAAGTATACACTATTCTGAATTCCATGCTCATTTTCTTAAAAAAAATGTGTTACGTATATGTATCACGGAATATACAAAAATTATAATAATTTTGCATGTATAAAAATCGTTA
>JAPDSC010118427.1:50733-84046 GCA_026290005.1 Latrodectus geometricus
AAATTGTTTCATAAAATGAAGCAATTTGAAAACGAGTTTTAGATATAGTTTCAAAATAGATAAATAAAAGTAACATAACTCTAAAAATGTGTTTATCATAATTGAATCGTAACATGTGATTTATTAATGAGTTTCTCTTTTGAACGAGACAGATATTGGTGGTTAGTAAGTTTTATAAATCTTTTCCATGTCTGCATTGGTATTTAGACATCAGTCATACTAGACTTCTTTTCCAATACCATCTGGAGAACTAGTTAGACTGCTCCTATACAGAATGTTTGAATGTATTCCAACTAATTCTATTTTGTGTTTCCCAAGCATTGACATATCCCCCATATTTTCTTATGTTTTGTAGAACATCTGTCTCGTTAGCCCCAGGAGCATAAGGGGCGCAGCTATAGGCATCACTGAGTGACCTACCACGAGAGAATTCGACTCGGTGGTTCACACTGACTGCAGAGCCACATGAATGATTTTAAAGAATCTTAAGATCTATCATTCTGTCATCAATCTTTTGTAATTTTCTTTTGAAGTAGGGTTAGAAAGGAAAATCCTGGAGATTCAAGACCTCACAACGTGGTAACACATATACACAAACATACGCACATATATATATTATATTTGCTTTTATATTTAATGTTTGATTTAAAACATTAAATTTATTATTATTATTTTTATTAAGTATTATTTTAAAGTATTTCTAACTTTATGCATGTAAATTATTAGAAGTTAATCTATAAACATTTTATAATTTTCTCACTGAATTATGTAATGATAGGGTTTCATCAACAAATAAGCATTTAATTAAATGCGATCAATTCACTTTTATTAATGCTTATAATTTTCTTTTGACAAGTATTAGGAAAGCTCGTTTGATGGTTGTTAATTAATAAACTTACAATAATAAACACACTTTTCCTAATTAAATTATATTTGAGTTTAATAAATTATTTTTATAAATAATAAACTTATTTGTGTATAAAAATAATAATTGTTAATTGATTTATAATTGAAAATATTTCTAGGTAATTTTTGTCATCAAAATCCTTAATCACAAGAAAAGTTTTGGGAATTTTTTGCTGAAACAAATACATTAAAATAAAAGAAAAAATGCAAATGTTTTGCTTATATATCAGATAACTGAATACAATTGTCTTGATTCACATATATCTGGTTTATTATTTACGTTTTATTATATTTGCAATGACATAGTTGTCCTCTGCAATAACTCATGCAATTATATGTGAAAATAATTCTTATTAATATTAGTATTATTCACAAAAATATTATGTCAAATTTATTATTTTACAATAAATTATATGTTTTATCAAAACTTAGAATCAAATGAATTTTTTCAGTTCTTTTAAAAATTTGTAATTCATAAAATATTTAATGACATATTTATCAACAATATGTGAAAACTTAGAGGTTAAAAGAAAAACATTTATTAGTTGAATTACTAATTATTGTTAGTAAAAATTCTGATAAGAAACAAAAATGCCGAGAAATCCATAAAAAAATATAAAAGGAATATTTATTATTTTTGAATTTTTTTTTTATAACAACAAAACGGAAATTTTGATCTCGAATATCATGCATTTTCATACGCCATTTCCCCATAAGGTTGAAATTTCATACAAAATTTTCATTGTATATCTGTAATATAATTGTAATAATAAAAAAATTGCTAACTTCTTGAAGTTTAGAAACTCTTAATTAAATCCAGAATATCTGTAAAGTTAGATATATATACTTAATAGAAGATTAATTTTATTCTGACGTATTATTGGAAAAGATGCCTTCTTCAGATTTTTCCACATTTGAAAGAAAATTATTGTTATGAATTTTAACTGTGAAAACAATTCTTAAACTTTAATCTTTCGAATTTAAGTTATCATTATATATCTTGTCAAAATGCTTATGTATTATTTTAAACATAATGTTTGATAGGATTTCGGAAGAAATGTTAAGAAAAAAAAGGACTCACTCTCTCTAAATTAATAAATGATGATTAAGAAAAGGAAAGAACTTAGTATAAAAAGAATATATCCATATGCAGTTAAGAAATACTTGCTTACTTTTGCATTCATATTCCAATTTAATTCCACCCTGCCCTTGACGATATGTTCTTAAATCCATGGGGCACATGGGCCAGTAGCTATCACGAAAACTCAACATGTTATCTTCGACAAAGTTTGATCGAAATACTTTTGATAGAATTCCAATATGAGATTTTGGCAGCACTTTTTCCTTTCTTTTCTTTCAAGTCACTTCGTTTTCTTCTCTTTCTTGGTTTTTTAAATTTCCACCGATTTTTCATTTCCTCATATATTCCATTTCATAAATAATTTCCGAAAATACCGTTCGTTTATCGACAAATTGGTAGAGTTGCAAATATCACACCGTCAGTGGAAGCACTTCATAAAGTTCTCGTAAAAGATTTCCAACTCGTGTTCTGAAGGGGACGAAGTTCTGGAGACTGATACAGTGACTACATTTAGTTGGCAACTCCCAGGTAGAGGCAGGGGAAAGAGGGGCAGGAGACGGTTACCCCCGTCATGTGATTCGACGTTTTTGAAAGTCCCCCTCCATTCTCACCTTTCTATTTACGCAAAATGTACAACCAAAAATTTAGAATAAGTTATCAACTTTTATGAGAAAACTAAGTATGTTTCTACAACGAAAAATTCTACTGAAAACAGTAAAAATATCATTGAAGATAATACTATTCTTAAAAGGAAATAACAATTTAAAGTCAATCTTGAAAGACTTTTTTGATGCCTAATAATTTAAGACCATTTTTAAAAAGCCAAATTGATTATTTTATTTGTTGATATAATTGTTTTGTATATTGCTTTTACAGGATGGTATTTCGAATCAATCTAGTAATTCAATATATAAGATATAGAATGATATTCAATATTTTTCTAAAGTAAAACATTATGCCATGTATAATGAATTGAAAGTAAAATGTGACTGAAATATTTTTTCTTTAAATTAGCTTTTTAAATGGGATTGCTAAAATATTTCATCCACTTCTCCTAATCTCTGATGTTCTTTGAACTGTTACACTGTTTTTTAACTATGTGACTAGCGGTCTGCCTTTAGTTTAATAGTTTGTGGGTTCAATTTCCACTTCTATCGTGGAAAATTTATTAAAAATCAGGGTTTCTCATCCAATTACCTTTCATATAGTAAAAACGATCCTTGACTGACAAACTTAATAATCATTTGGCAAATTCATTTCTAATCGACTATTCTTGATTTTTGTGATCATCATATTGAATTTACTCAGAGGTCACGTTCTAGCAAGTTTTGACAAAAATGGAAAAAGTATTATGCAGTATAAAAAAATAATGTGTATACCGATTTCTCCACAAAATAAATTAATAATTATGTAATCAATAGCTTTCTCTCATACGTCTAACACAATATAAAAAAGAAACTTTCTGGCTTCTTTATAGTTTTGTATATATACCTCTTTTTGGATCTAATTTGAATTGCTTGGAGTTCAAAGTTAAACCAAACAGGGGGTCCTCTGGAGGTTTTAAGCCTTAATCAAACCTGACTTTGTTTTTTTACACAGGTAAATAAAAATTTGTAGATTATATTATATCGTGAAAATTTAAAATTTCTAAAATTTGGAATTTACCACATAAAATAGTCCATTATTTACACAATTCATTTGTTAAAATTAAAATCTTATCTACTTTAGTAATTATAATGTATAAATTTAATATGTAGATAGTTAAATTTCAATATTTCAGTGGATTTATTCATCATTTAATGTATGTGTGGTTCGAGCCTTATAAAACAAAATAATAATCAAACTCACAAATTTCCTTACATTATTTCGTTTACTAAAACTTTTGAGAAACACATTTCGTTATAAACTTTTTTTCTATTATTTCCTTAAGCATTTTTTTAAATTGTTTTTTAGAAAAAATATATTCTTTAAATATTCTATCCACATTCTTAAATATATCAAAAATTTGATAAATTTTTTTTTTTTTTTTTGTAATAAATTTATGGTAATTTCATTACCAATTTTATAAATTTTGGTCTGTTGCAATCTGTGATGCTAAGAATAAAGACATTATTGAGATGTATTTTAATTGCAGCTCTATAATTTTAAAAAATGCTTATACCGCTCTCACCATATGAACAAGAAAATTGCGAATTGACTTTTTGATTTATTAAATTGAACAGAAATTACCGCCGAGAATTTTCAGCACTATCCTATCGGAAAATTATGCATGTTAACTTGTGTCTTTACAGGCCACCTGCAGTCACCTTAACACTTGGAGAAAAGCTTATTTTCAGGCCCCGATTGAGAATTTTAAAATATTTTCTGTTCATGAGGGGGGGGGGGTTCTTGAAATTACAGGCATTTACCCTATGGATATTCCATCTGAGCGGCCTGATTTTAAGAGTTTTGGATTTTTTAAAAACTCCACTTAAAACAGCTTTTAAAAGCTGCCTCAATTTATTTTTTAAATTATGGACTTCACTTATTGCTTTCTTTATCTTTTTTTTAATGTGAAAAGTTACTGTAACATTTCTATAATTAGATTTAAAAGAACGTGTCTAATTCGTTTAGTATTTATTTTGTTAATATTATAAAAGTTGCAAAATAGGGTATTGTTAAAATATCTTTTTAAATAACCTTCCATGAAAATATACATTAAAACTATTTATTTCACAATTTTGAAACATTGGAAATTGGTACGGTCAATTATAATTGCAGGACTTCCTTCTAGAAAATTGACATATTTGTAAAAAAAGTTAAAAATTATGTATTATTAAATGAATAATCAAAAATATCTACTTTATTTATACTTCTATATGTGTACTGTGCGCATAATATAGTATACATAGAACAAATTCAGTGATTGTACGATTCTGTAAAAAGATGGATTTAGAGGTTGTAATTATTTGTTAATTCTTGAGAGGTTAATATTTGTAGAAATTCGTTAATAGTTTAAAAAAACTTAAAATAAGGAAATTTTTCACTAACTAATTAAAACATTAATTTGAATAAAAATTGTTAACATAAAAATGATTAAAGTCATAAAACAGCTTGTTTGAAAGTAGAGTCACCAAACTTAGAAAAAGCCGAATGAAATTTATTTGTATATTCAAATGAATATTAAATATCTCAAAATATTTTATTCTTGTATAAATATCCTGCAATTTTATATGAGAGATAGAAAATTTTAGTGTTATGATAACGACTTTTCTTTAGTGGTATAAAAGTGTGTTTTTTTCTTTCTTTTTTCTAGATGCAGAAAAATGCATGCTTTTTTTTGTGAAAAAGCAAAGTCAGAGACATTAAATTGTATTAATTTACTTTCTTAGAGTATATACTAATATATCTATTACAATAATTAATATTTTCAAAATGTCTAATTTTTTAAAAAATATGTAAGAAAAATTTCAAAGTACAAAATTTCTGTTGCTTTTAATCACGTTAAAAACTGATTTTTCCCCCCTTCTTGAATTTCCTTCACAAAAATGCGGCATGCGAAATAAATATTTACGCACCTCAGCGCACCAAATCTATTAAATTTGGCCATCAAGTGTCAGATCAGATCAAACAACAACGTTTTGTGTAGCCGGAGATTTACATCGACGCTGGCAAGTCGAATCCGGCCGCTAGTAAAGAGATTTTTAAAGATTCGTTCTTTTGTTGGTACATACTGAAAGCACACTGAAGTGCTACTCTATTGTAAAGCAGTCGCTTTTGAAAGGCTCTCATGTTTTTCATAGCTTTAACTAAATTCGGGAGTCATTTATCGCCTTTTGAACGACGTTGAGGGTTACCATCTGCTCTTGTAGAGTCAAGCCACAATAGGATAAGGAAGGTTACTGGCGGCAGAGATTACGCCAAATTTCGCCATTCTTACTCAAGTTCAAAAGTATGCATGTGTTCTGCATTTGATTACTTTTGTTTTCTTTCACTCCAGGCTTTTGTGTAACCATTTATAAAGCATTGTTTCACCCGCAAATGTTCGAGACTTAACGGATAAAAATGATCCGAAGACTATTTAAACTATACTGTCAGATATTTTCATCGTAAAGATATTGAGGATATTACACAATTTAAGCGTATATTTTCATCTAGATAATAAATAATCAACCCTGATATTGCAAATAATTGCTAAGTGAATTGCTAAAATAAGAATTTAGTATTCTATTTGACTTAAATTTGCATTCATAAAGTATTCTTAAATGCTAAGAATATTTTATGAATATTCTATAATTAAGTATTGAAGTAAAGCATTAATACAAAGAAAAGGAAATTATCTCATTAATGTAATTAGCATAAATGCGTGAAAATTTTAAAATATAAATAAATAAATAAATTATTGGATTATTTTTCATTTTTATTTTTCAAATTACTTTTTAACGCGGAAATTTTATTGTTTTAACTGACATAGCTTGTAAATTCACTTAAATAAAAGCAGAATATAAAGTCATTAATTTGCATATAAGAAGACATTAATTTGTATATAACATGCAAAAATTCTTGCATTTTCTACTGTATAAAATATAGTCATGGCAGTGATCTTACATGAATAATTTATATATTTCGTAAATCTCATATTTAATAGAAGAAAAAGGCAAAATAAACATATGCATTACACTTGTAATAATTAAATAAATTAAAGGAAATTAGAATTTTTCACAATGGAAACACACACACAGTATTTCCTTACAATAAAAATTCTTAAATTTTATTTATTTATTTTTTCTTACGAAAATGTATTTTCCTAATAATTTAATCAACAATAAAAGCACTTTCTCCTTTATATTTATTAATGTATGATTTATTATGAAATATGTATGATTTAATGAATTAATACACTTGTAATTATATTATTATGTGTCATAGTAACCTACGAAAAAAAGTAAAAAAAAAAAAAGGCCTGTTCAAAATAAATGAAGTAGCATAATGCCAAAAGTTTAGATAGATTATTCGCCAAATATTGAATGGAAAAATGTTACCTTTAAAAAAGATCGCTTTGCAAGGGGCCGACTCGTGTACAATATACACGTGATTTATGCCTTTGGGGAGTGTTACCTTTGACTCTTTTTCAACAATCTCTCCCCTCTTTTTTTATTATTTTTTTTCTTTCTTTTTTTGCTGTCCACAAGCCTTTACCGGAATAAATATTGAATAGGATTATCCTGAGGTTTGTAAAACAGTTTTGATGTATTTAAAACTTCATATGGAGAAACATTTTACTTGGAGTTCTTTTTTTTTCTCTTCGTTATATAGTTAGGTAGTTATTTTAAGGGTTTCATATTCCCAGATATTTTTTTTTATTGATTTCAACGGACTGTCTTAAAATAAGTAATTAAAAAAAGAAAGCTTTTTTTATGTGCAGTGAATTACACTAACATCACAACAAGTATCACTTCTTAAAAAAAAATTAGTAACTTTTTAAATTTATTTTATGATATTTTTGTTTTTTAATTTTCATCCCCGTATTTTTCCTATTCTTTAATTACTTAAAAAATCTTTAAAACTAAATAATTAATTGATTAAATAAGTTTCTTAAACTTTCATTATAAAATTTAGAAATTTTTAATTATGATATAAGCCCGTATAATAAGCTAAATAAGTATAATTTTGAAAAACGCAGGATGTGTGCATATATATGATTTTTTGATCAATTTAACAATATACGTATATAACTGATATATACTAAAATTTAAAAAAATCGTAAAAACTATTTTCCTATGTCTCTTTTTTTCCGCTGAATGCTGAACAAATATGCTTTTCAATTATTAAAAGTTACTAAATTTTAATTAGTTATATCGTTAAATAGAATCTCAAATACATCCATGATTTTTCAAAATAAGTAATATTTTCAAAGAAATCAATTCGAAGTATAATCAACAACAAAGAGAATAATACAAAAAACATTATTATTTAAATATTCAATTGAATTAATTAACAACGAGTATAGCTTAATCCTTCCCTTAATTTGATAATTTAGTTTACATTATAATTAAAAGAATAAAAAGAAAACTAACATCAAAAGTATAATCTGAATCTTAGAAAAGTTGTTTTAAAAATCCAAATTCATTTTTCATATATTTGTTAAGCAATATTTTAAGTTTACTTGATTCATTATAAGAAATCCTTTACTAAAATATTAATGATGAGATTTTTACAAAAATATTTTACATGTATTGAAAAATACCAACTGTGCAGAAAATGACTTCCATCTTTCTGCTCGAGAGTACGAGCTTCGTTTCATTGACAAGGGAAATGTCAAGGACAACAATGCCAACTTGCATTGTGTAGGAAGGAGGTAAATGCTCCCTGAAAAGGAACCCCTATTTCTTACAATGTTCCCTGATAAATGTTCGTCCATGAAGAAGTCTTTAGAACCCAACCAAAATAGACTCACTTCATGAAATGAAATTGTAAGACTTGGTTTATTCCCTTTTCATACTGAAACACCCACCCGTTAGAGAATTTTTACCTGCAAAGGAGCACATTAGTTCCCATTTGTCATAGTAATATAGCGCGGTTTCTTTCTAGATAACTATTTCTCAAAATTGTTGCTTGGCAATAATCTCTCAAAAGAAATTTTTATATTTTCCAATATGAATTCATATAGAAAGGTACCAGCTCCGGTGTGACAGCTTCAGAGCTATGATTCTGAATTATGGGGTGCCTAGCGATAGGCGAGTATTCCAAATCCATTTACATTAGGTACTATCCGGGCTCGCTTGCACCGCTATGTATATATGTATATTCTAGTAATATTAATTTATTATTTTAAACTTATTTTCCATTAATATTTCGTTTTTCCAAAATATGTTTTTTGTATAAACTTGTATTTCGTGTCATAGTTTCAGTAATATTACCTGCAAAAATTGAAATTCATCTTTTTGAAATTTTATAGAATATCCGAAAAATATTATAGAAATTTTATAGAATATCCGAATATAGAATATATAAAACGTTTAATATTTCAATCATTTCCTAGTCATTCTGTTAAGTATTAAATGACAAACCAATAAAATATGAAATACATCTCCGATTTGATTAAATAGCAAATGGCCAGCCACAGAACTTTAAAACTCATCATGTTCAGAATTCGCTACTTGCAATACTTGCTTTGTTCCATAGAATCAAAGTACGTGATTTTGGTTGATATTTTACAATTAGTTTTATTTTGGGCGGAAAAATAAAAATCCAATAATACAATTTTATAACTAGATTTAATACAGAAGGAATCGTAGTCATTAGCAAAAATAATTCGAAGAGATAAATAACAGCCTTTTAGTAGTCATTGTAGAAAATATATAATTTTTATTTTTCCTGCGGCAACTAAAATTGCAGTATGTAATATAAACTTCCAGAGCTAGGTTATTGGTGACATTAATAATACATATTATTCCAATTAATATAAAAAAAAATTTCATTTGTTTAAATTATAATTTTGAATAATTTTCTTTTACTCGCGCATTATTAACTATATTTAGTACAGGAAAATGAAAAATAAATTTAAATTATTTAAAAAAAATGGAAATGAAGACTTTTTAATTGAAGAAAACTTTTAGCATCTTTATTTCGTAACGAAAAAAGTCAAATTCAGTTTAAAAAAATTAATTAAATCAATAATAAATGTTCTCATTAATTTTTTTAATAAAAGAGGGCGCTGGAAAAATTGTTCCTATTACTGCCAAAATTGAAAACGTGTAAATGAATGATCTTCTGTAAAGCATTTGAGCGTGTCGCACCGTTCGTTACGGTGAGCGAGCAATGTATCTATTTTAATATCTTCCCCATTGGCGATCAAATGGAGCGCAGCCGCTTGACCCTTCCTCCCTCACCCTTTACGTTTATTTCTTCTAAAATTGGAAACGCGTACCCCTGCCATTTGCATCACGTGATGATCGAGCTGTATCCCTTTTTCATTTACTTATTTTTTACTATTTTCGCACTGGCATCTTCTATATTTTTATCTTAAAGTATTTACGGAAGGTTGTATGGGCTACATAAATGTAAACATGCAATTAAACACGCAAATGTATTTTATGTATGTAAACCTAATTTACATGACATTTTATTTATGTTTCTTCACATACTAATAGAAGTTATTTTAACAAATCAACCCGCCATTTCCATCAAGTTAATTATAGCTAAAATGTTATCTTGAAGGTTTTCAAATTCAAATAATTTTAATTCATAGTTCGTAAAGAAATAATTAGCTTTACAATTTTGAGAAATTTTGTGCAGAGTCCTCTCAAAAGTTTAAACTGAATGCAGATTTCAAATCCAACCTCTGAGTTAAATATGATAAAATGAATCTTAACTCTATTTAAAAGCAAATCGTTATGCTAAAAACCTAAACATTAAAAGCACATTACGGATACTTTAAAATAAATTTTTCTATGAAAAGAATTGAAGTGAAAATAGATATATGAAATCGTGAATGGTTTAAATTTGCTTTTTACCCAATAATTTCTTTAAAGTATGCAAATCTATTATTTTTTAGGAAAACCTTAAAAAAGAAATGGAATTAAAAATGTCAAAATTTAGACAGAAACGGCCTAAGTCCGTCACATATTTCGGTGGAAAAAAAAAGAGATATATCACTTGTACTATTTTAAACATATATAGAAAGAATAAGAAACATAGGGGAAGATATTAGTGAAAGAATAGGAAGAATAGATGATCAATGGGCGTATTTCATGTGACCATCCGCACGTGTTAAAAGAATCAATTGTACAATAGGAAGAATCGGTGAAAGAATAGAAAGTATAAGCAAAGATGTTTTTTCTATGGTAAGCTTGTGACACAACGGCACCACCTTATACAAAGGGGCTTTTTTCAAACATTTGTAACTGTATATGGTAATGTTTAGCGCCACTCAAGAACACTTTGTGATTTATATTTCTACCAATCTTATATTTCCTTTCAATTGTAAAAGGAGAAAAGAAAGAAATGCCGACGCACCTGAAACTATGCTAACCTTAACGAATCAATTGGCGATTTGCAATGATGACACTCATTCAAATCCACAATAGTAAGACGCATTCTCACTTTTTGTTAAAAATGATAACGTCATTCTGATGACCACGAAGCCGATGGTTTTTAAAGCTACAGATCATCAATTATTTCTTAAGATATTTGGGATTTTTCCAAGCAAAACGCTTTTCAAAAGCAGGGGCGAAAAATAATGACAATGCAGAACTTTTCAACTATTTGAATGGTTTTAAAGTAAATGGTACAGGGTACCACCTGGCTAACATTTGCGAAAAATCATTATTGTATTCTTCTTTCTAGAATTTTCGTTTAGGTTTCATCATCCACCAGTTCTGCTGACAACCATGTTTGATAATAAGTATCAAACAGTTCGAATGAAGAAGAAATTAGTTAGGACAGTGTTTATTTAATTCTTAATTTGCAGATCCTTAAAATTATAATATTCATTTTGTACAATTTCATTATAAGATAATCATCGTAACAGGAACGAAAAAAATCGTAATTACTTTTGTAAATATTTAAGTTGCGTATTGTTTAAAAAGGTTTATATTTTTAGAAATTAATTAATGTAAATCAAATATTTTATTTAGATTTTATAAACTAAATAATTATCAGTTTTAAGTACTGAAATTGAAATTTAAATGACAGTAAAATGTGATTTATAATTTATGATTTATAAATTTATGTGTGTATTTATGACTTATAAATTTAAAACATGCCATTGCAATATGAGACACATTTTATCTGAAAATAAAATAAAAATAAATAATTCATACATAAATACAATAAAAGTAAATGTCTCATCCAAATCCTCATTATCAAATAAGGGTTTGCAGTAAAAATATGTAGAGACTCTCGAATAAGCGATACCATCATTACTATTCTTAAAATAATGAATGAAAATTGCAATAGAATGTAGATTTCCAAGTAGAGCATTAGCTTCAAATCTGTAACTTAAAAAGAAACTTAAAAAACCCAAAGAAATATGAGGAATCCATATAAGTGGTACAAATATATTTATAAATTTTGCGATTTGACTACTGATTTTTTTTTTTTTTTTTTTTTTTTTTTGTTGTTGAAACATTCTTAAGAAAAAAACGTTTAAGTACAGAATTTTTTTAGGTTTTCCCAATATTAAATTAAGGAAAAAAAATTGAAAACCTGAGTATGTAATAATGTTTACAAAATCCTAGAACATTTTGGGAAAGGATTTCAAAATTACTCCAGGTTTACATTGCGTGAGAATGTTAATCAGGACCTTGTGTAAAGGGAAAATTTTGCAAAAAAGAAGGGGAAAATACTGAAATCCAATAGCTCAGACGCAAATTTTCTAATAGTAGCTCGTAGTTCTTTTTCTTTATAATTACCACGTGACTTGTCAGAGAGAGTAAAGACAAAAATGTGTCGGTATTTCCCCGAGCCCTCTTCAGATTCCTCCCACAAAAGACTAGCGAATTCATATAAAAAATAACGCAAAATAAAATTCCGCAACTGCTCATTGGATCTGTCAAAGCCCTCATTTTGAATAACAATCGAAGAAAAGGCAAATAAGCTACATTTTTCTTTTTATGCCAATCCTGCTCCTTCAGTCCCACACAGCGTCTCCACTCTAAATTACGGGGACCCCGTTAATAACACACGAGCTACCTGTCTTACGCACCGACGCTTTCCAAGAACACGATCAACTCCCCCTCCCTCCGATTCTCATATTTAGTCCGGTGGGGGCGGTGGAAATATTTCCTTATTATTATTATAGCGAAATTTTCTTTATCTCATCCCCCCCTCTATCCTTCTTTTATTAGTGTTATCATTATCCCTTAGTAGTTGCTTTTCTCCGAAAATGAAATTTCGTTTTTCATATTCTGAATTCAAGTCTCCATTTAAATATTTTATTTTTTTTATTGGAGACTTACATATTTATAGTTATTTCCCCTCATTTCTTTTTCTCCTCACCTGTGCCAAAGAAATATTGTTTTTTAACCCCCTCTGGCGCCATTTTCTTTTTTTTTTTCTCTCTCAAGGGCGATTCTATGCAATGAATTCTTATAGATGCGTTGTTTGGAGTTTATTATGAAATATGAAAAGAGAGGGGTTTGGGCGGAATAACTGAATCTTCGTTTTCGGAGAAAAAAGATTTTATGTCATTATATTTTTTATATATATTTTTAAATTGTAACGGTGAAAATTTAAGGGATTTTTTCAATTATGAAATTTGGGCTGATTTTATTTTAAAATTAATTACTTCCATAAATTGAAACTGACCTTGATGATTTTTAAACTTGAATCAAAAATTTTCGATTATAAACTCTTAAATGAAATTAATTTGTAAATACAAATTCGGACACATTTTCGCTCTCATCAATAATACGAGAGCATTCATTACCAAAGGTGAACATTTTATTTCATTTGTTTTCTACTGTTAATAATCTAAACTAAAATCTTTCTATAAATCTTTTGAAAATGTATCTTTAACAGCAAATCTAATTGAACTTTAATTTGATGGGAAATTGTAACTTAACTAATATAGGCTTCAGATAGTTTGATAAATTATTTCAATTCTCTCCTTTTAATTAAAATAAATTTTTTTTCAAGATATATGAACTAGTCCATTACGAAAGATTTGATTTTCAACTATATAAACAATTAACTATACTAAAATTATATTAGAAATTAAACAAGACAATATAATAATATTGATAACTATAAATATTTTTACAAAAGTGTAAAATACCTTAGATTAATATTTGAGAAAACTAAAATTATACTTTAAAATCAATAGCATGAAACAAAAGGAAACTTTCAAGATTTTTCTTGAGAAAAATCTCTAATTTCAATCAAGGCAATTGGTGTACGAGGAGAAAATAAATACATAAGAAACTTTCTTTCTCAAATCAAATAAATAAATTCTAGTACACCTTCATAATTCAATTCCAGTGATTTGCAAGAGAATTGCTTGAAAAATTACGTTTCTTTTTTAATTAATAAGTTCTGGAAAGTTGAGAAATTAATTAATTTTAATATTAGATTACTCAATAATAGCCGGTAATCAATAGCTCTATATAATTGCAAATGTCAATTAGTAAATACTTATCAACGTGAAAATATTTGAAAATATCAGTGCGAAATGATATTTGCTGTTTGGACATTGATCAGATATGTGATCAGATATGAGAACTAAAAATGCTGTTTTCAGGTGCAAATTAACAACTGTCATTTAATTTTGCAATTGTCCTCTTTGCTTATCTATTAATTAATATTTTAGAACTTATTCTTCATTGTCAGTTGGGCTTGATAGTTTTTTTATTCTTATCAATCAATTCATCTTATGTGTTTTCATTTCGTTTCTGACCTCTTCCCTACTTTTAAAAATCATTTTATTTCTATATCAAAAACATTAATTAAACTTGCATTGATTAATATTTTCCCGAAATTTAGTGTACTTTATTAGTTTTACATACAATTCATCTTTTCAAATTTTAGGGTTGACTAGTTTATTATTAGATTAAGGAAACAGGAGAAGAATACCTTTTCTTGCTCTTATGATCTTGTAATGTTTCACTGATTAATAGTACTTTTTAAAATTTTAGAAGATTTCAATTTATTTTTGAATCTTTATCTTGTTTGTCAGATGTATATGAAGTCATAATTTCATTTTTTATTTTCCGGAAATTTTAGTCTATTTTACAAATACTAATTGGAGAAAAATATAAACATATTTAATCTTATTATTTATTCAAAGTGAAATTTCAAAAGATGATGAATGCCATATATTTGTTTTCTGCATGCTTGGAATGTGTTTTTGAAAGTTTTCCAAATTTCCTGCCTTTCGACTCAATAAAATGGTCTTTTACAAATGACACATTCAACTATTCTAAATTACAGATATTTAAGATATAATTTATCTTACATTTATCTTCATATTATCTTCATATTTATGTTCATACATTTACAATATAATTAATTGTTGTATTTTATTGTTTGAATAATAAATTAATTTCGTTAAAGTTTTTAAATTCTCAAGAATTTGAATCTGTAACACTATCGAGATAATATGTCATTATTATTAATTGAAGTTCAACAAAAAAAAATGTTCCAATAATGTTTGATTTCCTTAATTTATGTACAGATTCATAGCCAATTGGGGAAATATATAATCTAATTTTACAATAGAATATGTAAAATTCTTGTTCGTTTAAGCAGAAAATAATAATAAATGCAGATTATTTGTAAATATTTATAAGAATTTGTGAAAACAAATTTACTGTATTAAACACAAGCATTTAAAGATACTCATTATATATATTTATTATTATTCAGTTGATTTATATGCAATTGCGAAACATTGAATAAAAATTTAAAAAATACAAAAATAAAATTACATTATATTAAATTTGACTTCAAATTAATCAAATTGCTAAATTTTCTTTCAAATGTACTGAAACTTGTTAGTTTCTCAAATATATAAAAATATAAAGTATCAAATGCCGTATCATAACTGTTCGATAATAAAAGCAGTTTTCCCTAAAGTTGGCAGCGCAAAACAAATTCAAATTCTCTTATTGCAACATAATATTCGATATATATCATTCCCAAAAAGTGATTTTCCTATATTTATTCACATTTTGAAAAAAAAGCAAATTATTTATATATATATATATATAGATATAAGTTTTCTAGCTTGAACAAAACTCTGAAGAAAACACCAGAAGTAAACTTTCTTTAGTCGAACTCGCAAGGAATAGACAGATCATTATTTTGGAGTTTCTATTGTCTTCCGAACTACCTCGAATACTTCATCACAAAACTTTTGCGAATAAATCTTTCATTTTTGTCACACACGTTAGTTGTTTATACTCTTCGTCTCAACTAGGTCAGTCTTACTTTATCAAAAGCAAAACACTTTTTACTTGCCTTATAACTTTTTTTCATGAATAAAAATTGTCTGAGGAAGAGTTATATATTTGTTTAAAAATGTAAAACAACTGAATTTGGTAATTATATGTTTAATAAGCATATATTAATTTGCATGAGTGATTAAAAATTAGAAAAACTAATTCTTTTTAATACTTAAATTTAAAGATAAATAAAAACCTGAATAAAATGATGTATAAGTAAGAAAATCACATCATCCATATAGTAGTTTTATGATTTTTATTGTTATTTATTTAAAAATTTACATAAATTTAATCACATTTGTTAACTATGATAAATTTCAAAACTATAATTTTATACAAATTATTTAATTTCTATAATTTCACTTGTATAATGTCGTTACTAAAGTTATGATATCAAACACAAATCATTGAATGAATTCTCTTTTTTATATTTCTTTCTTTTCTTGAATTCTTAGCATTTTAAAATTACTTTACTTTTTCTCTCTTACTTTTTACTCTTTCGAACTTTTCATCCAGTAGATGTGTATCATGCATACAATTTTAGAATTTCTAAATTAATTTTTCGTGAAAAAACTGGACATATAGATATTATTTATAATAAATTGCATAGAATGCTCTAATATTACATTAGACTAATAGAACACTTATATTAAATTTAATGATTCTGGTTTCGCAAAACTATCTTTTGGAAAATTAAAATGCGAATAATTAAATTCTCTCAAAAGTATTAAATATAGGTGATTAAATTTCCAGTTTTTAAGTATTTTTCCAAAGTATTTGCGTTTTGCAATCAAGCTGAAACTTCTCATATCCATCCAAGGGAGGATTTCATCTCCCTGAGTGATGACTCAACAGGAGATTCAAGTGAAAGTGGAATGCCACGTAAGAGGAAATATTTAAGTTATTGATTAATAAACAGGGAATGGCAACAAGGGAAGAAGTTGTTGAACAGGATAGCAGCATTTGTTCCTTGAGTAGTCACTCCATTCGAGAGGATGTATGGTCCATGATTGAACATTGAAATGGCAGACTTTGATGTGGACGTTAACTCATCCGATATTTCAGAATGTTATGTTAAGACCATTTTGACTACGAAAGAAGACCGTCTTGACCTGGTAGCAAGGGACGGAAGTGCGATCAGAAAAAGCTTTTTTCCTCAGAAAATTGCTGGAGCAGAACCATTAAGGATGGGTTTTTTCTCGTCGAATCACAAACCAAAACGAACATTCACCCCCGCTTCATGTCGTGGTATCTGTCAACTCTAGTGTCCACTCTCTGCCATTAACCCCCTTCTTTTTTTTCTTTTTTTTTGCATTTTACCTCACAATTTGGGTATTTTTTTCAATATTCCTCATATTGACTAGAACCTATTGTAACACGAAATTGGAAAAGGCTTGAAACCAGAAGACAGATAATGACACATTGAGAGATAACGTAGGAAAACTAAAAATTTTGAACACTAGAAGGGGGAATTACCACCAGTTTGAAAGCATAAGAAAAATACGACGTTTCCATTAGAATTCGAAGATGGAAATAAAATGAAGATAATTTTTTTTTCCAATTAATTTATCCTAGGTAAATAACTGTACAAAAAAAAAATTCTTTAATCTATTACTTTAATACAACTTTCGTTTTCTTTAAATATGGATATCAAGGGGCATTGAAAAATTCGGCAACAGTACAAATTAATCTGTTTTAAACAAATACAATAATGCCTTATACTTTGTGAAAAATGCATAATCACTAACTCGTATGTGTAAGAAACATTTATCTAAGGATTTAATTACTATGCAGGTAATACTCTTTTTATTTTTTTTATAGAGATTTTTATTTTTAAAAAATTAATCATGATTGTTTTGTAGGCGATTATTTAAAACTGTACCGAAAAAAAAAAAAGAAAAAGAAGATCTGTATTTCCATAAAATTTGCTTCAACATTTCTTTCCTAAACTATATCTAACAAATATTATAAAAAAATTTAAAGCACTTATTTTTGAATTTTTTTTAGTTTTATGAATAATAAATTTCTTCGCAATTTTATCCAATAAAGACCAACTATCAAACAAAATTTTTGATGAAACACCTATGAACTAACGAAAATGATTATTTAAAATCACTAAATTTATTTTTCAGTATTATGTATATTAAAAAATAAATTAAAAATATATTTTTATAAACTTTCTAAGTACCCAATTACACTAAATTTAACGAATAACGTTCTATTTTATGAAATAATATTTACGTAATAATATAATTTTAATAATTAAGTTTTTATAGCATTAGTTACCGAATTTAAAATTTCATTTTAAATATTTTAAGGATTAGTCAGCTATAGAATTTGGATCTACTGAAAAAATGAGACAGTTTAAAAATGCACATAAAATTTTTTTAGGATTTATAGAATTTATATAAATATTTAGTATATTTGTCATGAATATTACAGTTAGAGGTGTATCAAATGTAAATAATATATTTTCTAAAGAAATTCCCTCGCAGGAAAATCTTTCTTGCTTACCTTTAAGCTCAATCTTTCCTTGAAAAATAAATTATCTGATACTTGTAACATTCCAAATGTCTTAACAATATATTCACTTCGGGTGCATTCTTGTTTTATACACATTTATAACGTGACTGCCGAATGTAATAACTATGATAATCCATTTAAGACAATATTTTGAAGCCAAGATAAACACATAGAGGGAAATGAACATGAAATTAACACGAATGAACTAATTCACAGCACTGAAGCTGAATATTGTGTATAATACAATTTTAAACCACTAATAAGCAGCCTTGGATCCGTATGTAGTAATGACTTTACTTGAACAGTTGCTGAAGTCAATAGATGACATTTTCGTTACCAAAGTTGCGAATCAATTGAAGTTCCTTGCTTAACAACTTATAAAATTGAGAAGCAAAAACAAAAGGAGAGCACAATTTCTTGAGGGAGTGGGTTTGAGAAAGGCGTGCGAAAATCGTGATTACGATTTGTCGATAAACGACCCAACGTGACCTAACCGTCCCTAAGCACTTTATTTCCTTGTAGAATCCCGAACTTTCTAGTTTTAATAAAAAGGGGGACTTATAAGGGGTCGAGGAACGTGGCAGGAATGAGGAATTTATCTTACGAAGAAACTGAAGAATCAATTAGGAGATGGGAAAGTCATGTCAATTTTATGGTCCGCAGCAGTCTCCTGTATCAGAAAGTTATCAAAACAAAAATCTAATTTACGACGTCCGTGTTTCTGAAAGAGAGAGTTAAAACTGTCAGTGAATGAGACATTTTCTAGGCATGATGGGCTGAATTTTACGACCCGACGAAACGAAATTTTGGTTGTTGCAATCAACTGATTGATGGTTCTATATGTCATCATCTGCCTTATGAGACTTTTGTAATTAACCACCAATAACCCTCGATGATTTTTGAAAGGGTCAAAGTACGCCAGTGAATATTTATATATATATATGTAATTAAGAAATCGATTTTAAAATCTTATATAAAAATAATTATTATTTTGAATGAGATAGATATCTGCTTCCAAACATATAATAAAATAACTTTTTTCAAAAATCTTACCCATCGAAGGATACACAAAGCAAAATATTTAGTGTAATTTAGAGAATTAAAATGGTTAATATAAACTATTTTAATTTTTCTTAACGAAATTATAATTTTATTCAAAAAATTATTAATAATAATGAATAAATAATTTTAAAATTGTCATATTTTGTGCTTAAATTATTGGAATAATCAGCAACTATCATAAATGTCAGAATTTTCAATTTTAAATAAACGTATAATACCATATCTCGTTTATATTTCAAAAACATTGTTTTTCGGCTTAGATCTGTGTATTTATTTGTTTTCTAGTAATAAAACTTATTACATCTGATTGATTCAGTCCCTCAGAAAAAGACTGACGTTTGAATTTTGGTCAGAATTTTCATGTGTTTCAATGCGAATGATCTATTGGAATCTTTGTTTATTGTTTCCATTGTGTTATTACAACTTGAAAAAGAATTTTTAAGTCTTTAAAAATCTTCCTGTAATCTTAGCGATTAAAGGACTAGAAGAGCGCCTTATCGAAAAGTGATTTTAGAAGTTGTCCACGATTCAGTTTTTCTACGGTCACGATGTCGACCCGCAATCTCTTCAAAAATCGGTACCAGAATCTGGTATTCAGCAAACAACCTCTATAAAACCTTGTTCACTTTGTTTTTAAATAATATTATTGAGTTCATAATTTGTATGAAATATATCTGTTTTCTGAAGTATTTAAATTGTTTTGGTAGTAATTGTAAATGCAAATAAATTAAACAATTTGTTACTAAAAATTTATAGTTCCTGAACAAAAGAGCAGGAAAAATATTATTTGCCTATTAATTTTAACAGCTTTAACTCTTTTCTCTTTTAATAACTGAAATTTCATAACATCAAATTAACTGGACTCAAACTTTCATGATCTTAAACGTTATTGGTTTGTTCGGAAAGTAATTAGTTTTTTCCCACCTGAATCAGTTTTTTGATAGTATAAAAAATAAATAAATAAAAAATAAAAAAAAAAATAAAAATAAATTTTTTTTTGAGTGGAGAACCAAGCTACTACCAAAAAATATTAACTCGCGTTGCGTTTTTCATTTTCATAAAAAACGAAATTACTTTCCTAGCAAACCAAAATATAGAATTATGATAGTTTATAATTTGCAACAAATATTGCTAAAAATCCAAATATAAAAATTACTTTTTATCTGATTTTCTAATTTTATTATTTATTCTGTTTATGAAAAGATGGTTTTTATATATATAATTGAATAAAATATTTGTAATCTGTTTTTTTCATTCTATTAGTCATTTTTATCGCAATTCATTCTTAATTCGTTGATTACACCTTCAGAATAAATGCTACAGGATGTATCAAATTTTTTTACATTGAGCTTGCGATGTAAATTAGAATCTAATAGTGCTCAAAGTTAATCTAAACTGCAATGCGCGTGTTTGTCTGCGCAATTTTGACAAAAATCTGCGCAATTTTGTCATGATAATTAAACATTAATTTATATTTCGAGGGCAGTTCATATTCGATAATATATATTTATTGAACTTGAACTATATTGAACATTATACGGACTTCGATTCCAATGCATTGTACTCTAATCAATGCCATACTTTTTTGTGAGTATCGTTAACGTATTAAATATTTCCTTCCTAATTTATAATTAGAAATTTTAATTTGAATAAGCAGGATTCGATAAGAACTTTTCTCGAAATGTAAGATTTCCTGTAAGCGATTATTAAAATTATGATATCATAAATTCCGATATTGCAGTTGAATATCCACTTAAAATTTTATCTTTGACAGCGTCACAAAAATTTCACCTTTCTAAAAATATTTCTTCAAGAAATTTGAAACCGAAATAGTTTAAAATTTGAAGTAAATAATATATATATATATATATATATATATATATATATATATTTTAAAATAATGCAATTTAAACTTATTCAAACTTCAAATGAATTAAAAAGAATCGAATTTCGAAATTAAAAACTATAAACAGAACTTGAGTTTTTTTTTATTATTTTCTTAAGTAGAAAAATTGCAATTTATGGACTGAAGAACACAATATAAAGCAAATTTCATAAATACTTTTGAGCTTCGTTAAATTGAAATTCTAAGTACACATGTAACGAAGCTAATGCCTCCGAAAAAACGAGGCTTACCAAAATGCAATGCTTGTGTTGGGTTGCAATTTTTTCGCATTTATTCACTTTAAGTGTTCTCTTTTATCTCATTTTAAATAAAAAATCTAAGCTTTTTTGAGTTAAAATATGTATAAAATACTTATTCATAATATAGGACAAGTAATTATACTTTCAGACTATTTGAATTCATTGCTTCAATAAATCTCGGTGCATGTATCTGAATAAGTTAAGATTTTAATAGATTTAACTATAAAAATTTTGGAATTATAAACGTATTTAGTCATTTTCTTCCTTCTTATTAATATTATTTCAATATATTATTTATTAAAAATTAAGATCACATCTAACATTGATAAAAAGTCTCATGATTATGATTCTAGTGCTGCCATCTCTTATCGATACTAGAATATAATATTCATACCGTGTTATATAAAACATGAAGAGTTCTTCTTCTGTTCGAGGTTTTAGAATCAGTAATGTAGATAATTTTTAAATTTATCTACATTACACTGTAGTAATTTAAAAATATAAATTCAATAAATTATTTAAATCAATAAGATTTTTAAGTCAAAATCTTAACAACGCGCGCTAACCTATTATCAAAAATAATTACAAATGATAATTTTAATGATGTGTTTTATTTCGTATTTACTAATTACCTTCATTTTTCTTAAAAAAAACTATCTAAATAAAAATGCAGTAATTCCTCCCTTTCTTTTTTTTTTTCAATTTTAGCTACATTTATAAAACAGTAAGAAATTTTATAATTGTTAAAGAAAAATTGATTTTGATTTCATAATATATAATTTTATAAGAAATGAAAGTAATATTTTTAAAATGAAAAATAATAAATTGTTTAGGTTTTAAATTAAAAGCAATTTTTCCATCATTTGCTTTCCCTTTCGTACATGAAAGTTTTCCTTATTTTGGCCAAATCAAAGCTTTATTATTTTAGTATATATTCGCTGAGAGAGAAAATATCACATACACTTGTCCAATAGGAGGACCTTAAGAGTTATGCTCCTTTAAAATGAATATTTTATTATAACTTTATTCTCTACTATTATTTTAGGGAGGAAAGAGTATACAGTACAGAAATTTAAACTATTCATCCATTTAATAGATAAGTTAATTTCACTGGTATATTTAAATTTATACACATTAAATCTAGATATTTTACATATTAGAATGAAGAATATCAGTTTTTGTTTTTGATGAAGATTTATTAACTATATATTAATTATCTTAAACGATTATTATTAGTATCATTTCCACACAAGCAGTATTTTGTTATAATTATTATAGGTATATTCAAAACTCAAAGCATTTTTTAAGTTTTACTAATACTGCTTTTATCGGGAAAATTTTGCTGGTAGAAATATATATCTACAACTCATTCATTTTTATTCATCCACTCATTTTTATTTTCATTTTTATTTCCATCCACTTTAAACAAGTATTTTATTAATTTTGACTTCATAAGAATTGTAAACATTTCTTGCACCATTGTCTGTAGAACTTAATTTATGGGATATGTGTGTATGCGGTGGGATATTATTGACAAAAGTGTGATTTCATAAATAAGTAAAAAACTTCACAGAGCTTGGAACAAAAAATCTATCTTCTCTCGGCAATAATTTTGCCTTTAGAGTTGTAATTATTTTGTTTCTACTTCTTTCGCTTTCGTGAAAGAAACTTTTATATTGAAAACTCATTCGAAACGGTGAACCCTACAAATTACATTTATTCGCTCTTATATAAGAGCCATGGAAGTACCCAAGTCAGCGTGATGTCTGTGAAGTTTCTTGTTCCTTGGCCTAGTCAGAAACAGACGGTTGTACAGATATCGCGTGCCAAGGAGTTTCCAAGAGCCGCATATTAATGGCTTCACCGGAAGCTCCATTCATTCATTCATTCATTACGTCAGCTTACTTCCTCTGTTTGTTTCGGAAGCTCATTCTCTCAGCTATCCTATAACTCGTGCGTCCACCTTCAACTTGAATCCAACCTTGCCTTGCCCGCACTATCTCTTAGACTGTCAGGCGCCTCTTAATAAACAGGACGATTAAAGTAAAGATACCTCAGAGGACATAAAAAAAAGGATTATATCAATACTTCATTTAACTTATTTACCACGCAATAATCAATTAATATCTTAACTGTATCTATTTTTGCAGCACGCATGCTCAAATTGAGGAAACAAGGAATTGGAACATTAATTGTTCTTGTTTTAGATGAACAGCCAAGGAAATTACGAGCATATTAAAGGTTTTTATCGAAATACTTTTGACACTTTCTATATATTGTGATCAAGATTATAATTAAAAAATACTATTTATAATTAAATTCTGCTATTATATATTTTTGAAAAATATTGTGTGTGACACATTTAAAAATAAAGACAGTTAAAAAAAATTGAAACACAATAAAAAATGAGATTACAAAAACATTGTTAAATTGAGAAAGAAACTTGAGTTTAATAGTCCTGTATTTCTAATTTAAAGTAAACTAATTAATTTTTAGATACAATTATAATAAAAATGTCTTCTCTTTTCATTGGCAAAAAGTTTATTTGCAATTTATCAAGGTACACTCAATTAAAACTTCATTAACAGCTTCAAAATTTAAGTAAGATCAAAACCACTGGATAACAAGATTGTCTGAAGCACACACACATTTGTTTTTCCGTTAATATCAATAACTTAATTCTGGATATCGAGTTTTTAACTATTGTGAGTGTTGAAAATAAGCAATCCTGCAGTTCAATTTGTCTAAAATATGAATTTGTTTTAACATCATGGTTTTTTCACATTAAAAGATTTTAAGCGACAGTTTCCCTACAGTGTTTTTAGAACAATAAATGGTTTCTTTGAAACAGTTTTTATGAATTGGAAATAATTGAATCAATTAAGATCTGCATATAACAAAGAAGCTTATTTAGTAAAGCTAGCATTCCTGACTTTTGTAAAATAAGTAATAAATAAATAAAAATCCTTTGATAAGAAGTGATTTAATAATTTTTCAAGTTCAAAGGAAAATTGCCTTTAGCTGTAGATTCCTTTTAGAATAATCTTTTTAAGACATTAAACTTAAAATATGAATTAAAATATATAACTTTTCCCCAGCTTCATATTTCCCTTTATAAACTTAGGCATAAGCCTCTATTTAGGCTATAAATGTGACCTTCTATAACTCTGAGATCTTTATCTGAGCAGCAATTGCTCTTTGAATAGATTCTTACAAAGAAACAAGATTATACAGCAAAAATTAACTATTAAGAACCGTTTTATGCCTGGTGGCAGGGCAATTCTTTGTGTGCGTATAAATACACATACAGCATAGAATAAATAACCATTTACGAATTCAGCTATACTGTTATAGTGAATAATAAAAGCAACTAAATAACTCTGTATTTTATGTGTAACTCTGTATATGTTTCAATTTAATCCTTTTAAAAGTGAATTTATATAGCAGAACATTCTAATCTTTATTTTATCTAAACCATATTTAAAATATATATGCAAAAGGATAAGGAAATCAACATTACAATCAATTGGCGACAATTATTGCAGACAAAATTGATTACCGCTTAAATGAAATATAAGGTTTTAATTTATGAAACATATAATGTATGTGAGTGATGTTACAATGACACGTCAAAATAGGAATGTGAATTACCGCCAGCTTGAATGAATTTTAAATATTTAAAATTCTAACTTTTCCTTACATATTGACAGGCGTGCATATTTTGATCTAAGTAAGACATCAAATTTTCCTTTGAATTCTTTTTATTTTCACTGAACAAAATGAATATTTTAAACATAAATACAACTTAATTGTTAAAATTTAGAAAAGTACTAGTTACCAAGTACAAAACTGTTGAAAAAAAATTAGAAATTTTCTGTAAATTTTTTTTTCCCCTTCCCAGAAAAATTTTGCATTTATTGCACAAAAATGTCATATATTTAATTTATGTAAAATGATTCATCACAATTATGTTTTTTAAGTACAGCTGTATATTTTTTTCCGGGTGAATATGAAACTTTAATTTTTAATAATAGTAGTTAATAAAATACGTAACTTTAAGTTTTAATGATGGAAAAGAATTATCCACAAATTCAGTCTTCCACATTCAAAATTTTATAAATATATCCATCCATTTACAAATACAGATATTTTCAATATATAATGAAAGTATTATATTTTAATTTTCACTTTACTGTACTTATTTTACTGTACTTATGTACTTACACTTTACTTATTTTACTTTTCACTTTTGTAAAATTATTCCATCCAATAAATTTTTATGCATTTGATTTTAATATCTTTTTAAAAAGTGCTTCAATAAATAAACAAGACTTATTTTTATCATGGTAAAAATATATGTAACTGATGACATTTGTTTCCTAAAGCCTAATATTCAAATGTCTTAATAAAACAAGATGTTTGAATATTTATGGAAATCAGCTAGTTAATTTATTACTCAGTGTTTCAAAATACATTTCAATTGAATATATTCAAGGAAAAGCAGTTTCATGGAATATTTTAATGTGTAAGGCACACAAAATGTGCTTGAATATTTGAAGCCAATACGTTGTTTAAAGCTTAAGGCAAACAAACAAAAAAAATTCATAAAACTTAGAAATGAATACTTATAACATATATGAAGAAGAAAAGATAAATGAAAAGAAGGGAAGATTCTTCCTGGAATCCAAAACAAATAATAACAATAAAAAATGAATTAGGTGGATTTTTATATTCGAAGGAAACCTAAAGAAATCTTCTTTTGTGATTTGAAGCCACGCGACCATAAAGAGAGCTCCGCCCACTCTTTTGTGGCCATAAAGTTTTTTTTCTTGAATTCTTTAGTACAATGAATGTGGGATAAAGAAAAGTTTCAGTTGAATGATTAGGTAAGCTTGCCAGAGAGATTCTGAATTGTAGAGTACCATCGCAGAAGAAAAAAAAACATGGTGAAACTCTTCCTGTTTGAAAACATATACATCTAAGATGTTGTTGGGAAAAATTCCATTAAGTGTTATTCCATCACCTCCGTATATGCACACACTGATGAATCTAAACTACCGCAATTCCGTAAGGTCATCTTTATACGAAAAACGACTTTCCTAACGGTCTTCATTTGATCCTAATATTTATGTATTGCATATTTTGGAAAGTGTGGTAAATATACTTAAAAATTAAAGCATTGATATATGATAAAAAAAGGCGCTTTTATTATTTGGCCCAATTTGAAGGAAATAAACTTCCTCGTTAACATAAATAAAACAATTTTTTTTTAACGTTTTAAAAGGAGAGTACTTTCCTTGTTTAAATTAGTGAACTTTTTGGAATTTTTTTTAAAAGTTAGCGCGTAAAACATTAATTAAAAATTTCGATAGCACAAAATGTCAACAAACAAAATAACAGCAGTCTTATTTAAGATGGTATGTATGTATATACACACATAGATACATACAGTAAAATTATGACATTATTTCAGGAATTGAAACATTAAATGAATCGCCGATAGCAAAAGTAGATTTTTAAAAATGCAGATAACAAACTGATTAAACTCAATAGAAAAATGTCCTTGAGAAAAGGAAAAAATGGAAAAGTAAAAGTAAAATAAGCAGATGAAATGATGTTCTAATTGTAAAGCAGAAATAAATTTTATACTATATAATTGAAATCATTTTTTATATTTACTATGAAACTATTATTTTGGCATTCTTTTAATGAGATTTTCTAAGAAAATGCATCCCTTTTTTTAAAAAATTGTTGAATAAAACATTAAAAAATGTTATTCGATTCAACGTAGCTTAGTGGTAAGATTACACTTTTAAGATTAAAAAATCCATATTCGATTCTAGACACTATTAATAAATGACATATGTGTATTTGACTTTTTTTTTTCCCATGCACATCTGCCGCGATTTGTGCTTAAGCGTCTTTAGGGTTTCTCTACTTGCAACACGTGATCACAACTTATCGTTGTCTATGAAAAATACTCTCAATAGTCTATTATAAGCATAAGATATTAAAAGGGGATGGGCTACAACGGCCTGAAGGCTATCCACTATGCGGCGTCAAAATCTCAATGATCAATTGAATGATCCAACGTCTCGATTGATTAAAAACATCTCTATAAAACAATTAAGGAATTTTTCTAAGAAATTTTTATTTTTACTTATGATCAGTTATCAACTTCTTTGTCATGTCGAACTTCCTTAAGCAAACTCGCATTTACCAACGAATTCAGTTTTCCATGAAATGAATGTTTCGTCTCTACTTCTTTTTTTATTTTTTTAGTGTTCCAAGATCTTATACTAAATTATTAAAAGAGTTTGTCATTAGTTCATATCAAAGATTGTGAACAGTAAAGCACTTTTAGAGATCGATTAAGGTGGAATGAAACTTAAATTCTTAAATTCCCTTTCACATTAACCTTGTAATACTGGTACAATATAATTACGATTAAAATTAGTCTCTATCGTAATAAATTTATTGAACAATTTTGTTTAACACTTTGTTATTCAACTGGGAATTCATCCGTATTGAAATAATGTAATGTTGAATGAGATCTAAGAACGATTCCCTAAAAAGATTTTCTCAATAAAATTGTGGAAGCAGCCAAACTTTCAAAGTATTAGCGAAAAAATTATAATGAAATAACTATTATAGATCCATCTGACAATTTACTGGAACTCATTTCAAAGAAACTTTCTTGTTTGCTTTTAAGACCATTCACAACAAAAAGAAGCATTTCACAAACATATTAAATTGATTAAAAAGGACAACAGAAATGCTGTGCTGATGTGTGAAATCTAACAACGGCAAGTCATTGATGTCACTAATGTTAAAAATCCGTATGGTGCTGAAGCACATCAAATATTGTGCTTTCCGATTTTGAAACCAACTGTATTTTTTAAATGAAAAAAAGGGCATGCTTTTACAGAAAAATTCCTTACCGACAATCATCTACTTAAAAGGCTACTCAAAGTTTTTCAGTCGTTGACTACTCCTTTATGATGAAAAATACAACATCTATAGATTTTTTAATTTATGATAGAGAAATATGGTTATAGACTTATGAAACGCATACAAAATGTGATGCTATGGCACATAAATAATTGTTATATGTATGTACCATAGCATTGCGTTAAAATATCGATTGTATTTTTATTCGTTACTGTATGTAGTGTTTTTATAAAATTTATTAAACTATTTTTAAATCAATATTATAGATAATTTAAGTGTATCCTCAATTAATATTCAGAAAAGAAATCTTGATTATTAGCATGCTTGAGTTTTATCCAAAAAATTCTAGTAAATATATTGTTCAATCTTTCATTTAATTTTATGTCATTATTTGCCTTTATTTATGGCTAAATAATGACATAAATGTGATTTCAGTTCTTTTACAAATAAATAGAAGTCCCTCTAGAATTATTGATTTATATTTATGTATATATTAAGTAATGCATAAAATAATCATTTATCATAAATGATTATTTTATGTAATTTTATGCAAATAATCATAAATAAAAGCTCCTCTAGAATTATTGATTTATATTTATGTATATATTAAATAATGCATAAAATAATCATATTTTTAAAAATGATCTCTGAAATTGTTTTTATTGCATGAAGTTTTGTTAGGAATGAGTTTCATTTGACCATTATGTAAAAATATATTTACATATTTTTACATAATTATGTAAAAATTTTACTTTAATAATAATTATGTAAAAAAATTTAATTATGTATTAATTATGTAAAAATTACATCAATTATGTAAAAATATCTTAACATAATTGATTGATATTCCATTGGAATATAAGTTAGAAGAATAGTTTTGAAGAAAAATTAATGTTTTCATTTAAATACTAATAAAATATTTTTCTTCTTTTGTGTTAAGTTTAAAGGAAATGTTGTGTGTACAATATAATTTGTATTTTTATAAACAATTATGATACAATAAACTATTAGAAAATTTATAAAACCACATTGTATAGTAAAAAAATCTAATTTAAGTATCAATCTTTCATTTAATAACAAGGGATATAATCAAAATGAAACGAATGTTATTATAATAAAAGAAAAACTATTTCCTTGAGTTACAAGGGCAAATGCTAGAATAATTATGTTTTACATGTTAGACTATTTAATCCAATTTAAAAAAAAAATTGAAACAACACTTCTTGTTACTACATTGTAATTTATATAAATACTCAATAATATGATATTCTTTGCATATCAATAATAGATTGCTGGTAAATTAGCATAACAAACTAAAAACAAAATCAAGTAATTCATCTGAAGATTCATTTTAAAATTTTTATGTTTGTTTGTGATAAAAACGATATTTAATTCTTTTCAAAATTTTTTATTCTGTGTGAATCATTTATTTATTTCTAACAAAACACTAAGAATCAACATTAAGATTGAAAAAGATGAAAATAAAATATAAATAAATTATTAGTCATAACAAATGTTTAATATGCGAGTTTTATTTTATATGAATAAAAAAAATAAAATTAAGAGGGATTCTTATGCTTTAACTTTTCGATCTTTCCTGTTTTCTGTTTATATTCGCTGAAACAAACTCCGACGGAAATTATTCAATAAGAATAGCTCATAAAAACAACTAAACAACCTATTTTACTTTAAAATAAATAGCTTGAAATAAATTGTTGAGCCATTCTGAGTTTTCGCCATGATTCTTCTTCGCTAATATAATTACAACCGTGATTACTTGTAATAAAACATATTTAACTATGCTTCCTTTTAAATGGAAATGTATTTTTATTGATCTATAATTACAAATGTGCGAGATGTAAAAACTTTCTTCGATATTTTTCTCAAAGTTGTTTCTTTCAATCACTCAATTTGAAAACTATGTTTACAATACATCCTAGTTCAAATGCATGCTGTTTATTTCAGGCAGCCAAAGGTTTTTATGGGCACAGCACGAACTTCGAATAAAAGTTTAACATCATAAAGAAATGAAGGTACTGAATTGGCGTATTAAATTAAATAAAGCCAATTAAAGAAAATAAAAGGAAAGATTGTATAATATATTACTAGTTGATGTCTAAATTTAAAATAAGATTTTGAGAAGAATTGGTATATGTTCTTCAAAATGGCTGATATGTTTGAAAAAAGAACTTTTTAGTAAATTATTTTATGATATCGAAATCACAAACGCTTTATACATTCCGGAAAGTTTAGCAAGTAGTACATATTGTTGTAATTTTAAATGATTTCAAAATTTAATTCAAATAAGAAGCAAATTTAATGACCAAAAAGCACAAGCGATGTTTGACCGATATTTTGTATTACTCATAGTCATGGCTACTTTTATTCGTGCAGAAAAGTTTCCAGTGATATGAGATTCTTTTCGCCAACATTCTATTTTATTCGACACAATTCAGCAGGAATACGATATTTTTTTGATAACAAGACATTCTAAATAGCATGTTTATATTGTTCGGCATAAAGAAATATTATACAATAAATTATTTACAAAATGTGCATCGCAAAAGAAGGAAATACAGTGAGCAATAAATTTTGATATGAAAAATGTCACAATGTATGTGAATTGTATATTTTATAATTTATGACAGCGACTTTAATAGCAATTTTTGGGCGTGCTTAATTTGCGTCTTCTTTTATTGATTGGAAAATAAAAACCGGGTATCTTTACACGTGAAAAGAATTCCAATATAAAAATTCCAATATAATCCCAAGCTAATATATTTATATGCAATACTCTCACTACTCAAAATGTTGCGTGTTTCTTAACGAGTTAAAACGAATGTCCCATTTTTATCAGACTTGGTGAAATCAAGAGAATTCTTGTAGTTTCTAAAAACATTTGTATGCAAAATACTTTAACATTTTAATTATTTATATTTTTCAAGTTTTATGTACATCTATCTTTTAAAAACTTTCATTGACTTTGTATCTTTTATGATCCTGTATGTTATTCAGAGGTACATAAATATATATATCTCTCTAGATGGAGATATATAAATATATATATATCTCTTTAAAAAAATTGAAAACATTACTCTTTTTCTCAATTAGATACATAATATTACAAAGTAATTTCGTAATTTAAATTAAAATGCTTTTTTCCAATCTCTGTTGGCAGTCGAATTTATAGCGCTCTTTCTCAGTTTATGGATTTAACAGTTCATGGATTTGAATCCCACTTCAGGCTTGGATGTTTGTATTGATTCAAAATTCAATTTAAGATGTGCAAAAAATGACTGCTGAGCAACAGACAAACCAATTTTTAAAAAATGAGCTGAACAGCTCAAAAACTAAATTAAAAAATATTCACCTTTTTAAATTAAATAATCGAAAAATAGATTCAAGAAACACAAAAACAAAATTATATTTTGCTTTTAAAAAAGGAAAATACGAAGCATTCTAACTTGTTTGACGAAAGTTTGGAGTGATAGATCGTACTTATATGGATATAGTATTATTAAATTCACAACAATTTCATTTTTTACCACAACATAACACAATTTTACAATCTTATAAACAAGTATGAAAATTTTCTGAAGAATACTTTTGCCATAATTAAAAATAATTGTAAATAATTAAAAACTTCAAGCGATAAGAATTCGAAATTCTCACATTTATTAAAGTCATCTATGAACGTGTCTCACGTGAAGACGAACAAAGGACCATCTCCAGCCAGTCCGAAGAAAGAAATCCTTCTTCGGGTTCTTTTTATCTTTTGTTTTTGTTGTCACTGGAAGTCTGGTCTCGTCAGTGAGGGCCCCATTCATGCGCTGGGAAAGGGCCCGGGGCCATCGTAACGGAGACTTTGTAGTAAAGTAGTATATCTGGCGGCGTAGGAAATGGGGGGGAGAGAAAGTAGCCACGTGACTCCCGGGGGTGGAGTAATGATGGTCGGACGCAACCTCTGACCTGCTACCTACTGTATTCTGTTGGTAGGGTTACTGCATAAGTAAGAACTTCGCTCAATATGCTGGAGTCTTGTAAATTTAACCGCTATTTTCTTTTCTCCCGGTGTTACAGGAATCGAAGAATTATTCACCAAATTTTGTCTTTATTCGAAGGTTTATTTTTAAATTAAAAAATAAAATGATATCAGGAATACATTAGTATAATAATTTCAATCTCTGTGTTTATTTTACACATTTTCAATTGAACATTTATGAAATTTATTGCAAGGATAAATATTTTTAACGAGTCTAAGAATGGAATATGAATATAAAAATTATATATTGTCACACAGAAAGAAATAGAAAAATATAAATAAAAAAATTTTTGTGTGTGCTCCTCCACCCCGATTTAATATCATATTTAATAATTATGTTTATATCATATACGTTTTATGTTATTATATTTAATTTAGCGACATGTTTTTAATAAAGTATTCATTATAGATATGTCTCAAATATTTAATAAATACATTAAATATGTTGTAAATAGATTAATGTATATATATTATAAATAAATAATCAGAATCATTTATTTAGGAATACAGGTTTGGATAATGCAGGGTTAAGAGAAAAACTATGTTTATATAATATTTTATAAATGCTGAAAATTTATAAAAGCATAAAAGATTTTCTGCATTAGTAACTTTTTGAAGATATTTTTAAAAAATGCTATATATATATATATATATATATATATATATATATATATATATATA
>JAPDSC010118427.1:86514-142951 GCA_026290005.1 Latrodectus geometricus
ATATATATATATATATATATATATATATATATATATATATATATATACGTAAGTAAATTTATTGAATATGTGACTATATTTAATAAATTAGATAAATGTTAAAAATATTTTTTAGCACTTCTCCAAATTTAATCTTAATAAGCGGTTTCATATTAAAATTTTAAAATGTAAGAGAAAACTACTATATTTTCATTTTAAATATTGAAAAGCAGATATTTCTGAGGAAATTATCACTGAAAGTAATAAAAAAAAAATCAGTTACTGTAAAAGATAATCAAAAAGCTAGATTCCTCTGTTAAAGGTATTCTTCTGTTGAATAAGGGAATGCAAATACCGAAGGTTTTTAAGAAATTCCTCCATAGAAATTTAGTACCGTTTTCACATTCAAATACGGGGAAATTTTGAAAACTGTGAAGTGCGTCTTATCTTGAGAGATAAGAGAAAAATATTCATCTCATTTTATCAATAAATATCGTCTTATCTAATGATGATATTTTATATGAATATTATTATTATAAAATAAACGTAATATTTTCTTAAAAATTTTAATAAATTAAAAGAAAATTTATTAAAAAATGAGCAATGTTTTTATCTAAATTTATTTTAAAAAAAACAATACTTTTTTAAAACACATTCAAGTTATTTGAATTAAAATTAACTATAATTACTTTAAGTTATTTAGAAAGAAGTCATTATATCCGAAAAATTCACTCAAAACCAATTCTGACTGATACAGGGAATAACTTTTTCAAAACAATTGTAGAAACTTATTGCTACATTAGTTAACATAAAAATAAAATCCGCTGTTATTTGTTTGTTATTGATATTATAAAATTATTTCCCTTTTTACCAAAATAATTTTTAGCCATGTCTTTTATTTTATTTTCATTATTTTCATCATTTATTTATTTATAATAATAATAATAAGTTCATGGGCTTCAAGGTAAATAATAAATATAATTTAAACAATATAATACTTTTGAAAAACAATTAAAAATTTATTATATTTATTTGTTATAAGTTGTTCATTTCCTTGATCAATTTATAGATTAATTGGCCGAAAGGAAAAATAAGGTTAGGTGACATTAAGTGTTTTCTCGTGCACAAACAAATTAAAAAAAATAATATATTTTAATGATCATGTTGGAAATTCATCAACTATTTCAAGAATATTATGCTTAAAAACATTTTAATGACGTATTACTTAAAAAGATAATAAATTTATGTTTTGCTCGAACCGGACAAATTTCATTCTAGAACTGAAGAACATTTCCTAAAACACAAAACAATGGCTTCTAAAATTGTTTTTTTTTTTTAAATAAAATATACTGAAAAATATCAATAACACACATTGTTTGTAAAACATTCTCAACTTTTTTTGCAAAATAAAATTAGGAAACATAAAAAGTTAAAACATATGTCTGTAAAAACTGCCAAAACATGTTATTAAAACTTAATAATAAACTGTTTGTATACAGAACTAATTCTATCAAAAATTATTACACTTTGATTTCATATAATATAAACAAATTTGTTTCAATTTGTGGTTGGTTGCCAGTCTGACTTATACGATAAAAATGTAATTTTTTGAATATTGCTTAAAGGTCAAATAAAAAGCAAAATAATTAAATAATTTCTTAAACTGAGTGTTTTTAAATTATTAAGAAAGTTATAATTTTGACAATTAATTTCGCTATTATTGGATTTTTAATCATTTAGATAACAAATTTTAATTTTCTAATTGTGATAAAATATATTCGAGAAAACAAAAAATTGAAAGCTTGAATCAATTAGTTACGCCAAGGCTTTTGAGAAACTATCGAGTTTGACAGCTAAATAGAATCTAAAATTTTGTTTGACACATGGGAAATTATAAACGAAAAAAAAAAAATTGCGCAACATAATTTTACAGCTGCCAAAAAGCTTTAGCATTTTCTGAGAAAATAAAATCATTCTTTTAAAAACAGTCGACTTATATAATTGTAATATATTATATGAGAAAAACAAATAGATTTAAATATCGATATTTTTTTACTCCTATGTAACCGTCGTTTAGTGAATTAGTCTCCTAATATTCTGTATGATTTAGGAATAATATAGTTAGTATTCCTTTAAATATATTGGCTTTGAAGGGTGAAACAAAAACAAGTTTCGACTTTGATATTCATTTTCATTGGTTTACCTTTTGTTTCTTGGGATTTGTTGAGATAAAATTGGTTCATTGTGGCTGGATATTATTCTTTTTCGAAGAAAGATCCCTTGCTCAATACCGACCGATATTAAACAAAAAGAGACAAGTGTTCCATTTCTGCATTTACATCTGTCAGAGAAAATGTAAGAGAGTTTTCCGGGTTTTCTCCTTTGTCATATGTGAAATGTGACATAAATACATGACCATTAAGAATTACTATATTTAGAATTCTTTCCCGAAAGGAATATGTAACAGGGGTGGAAAGTCATTGTAACACATATAACGTTTCGCAAAGCATACGTGATGCCAAAACATATATCAATTTACACTATAATTAAATTACAAACTGCCAAAAAATTATATTTTAATTTAGTGCTAAAGAGTTTGTAGATACTACTTTCTTATATATACTAAATCAAAACTGTAATACATGTAACCAAGACTGAAAATTGAATTAACTTAGTTTTCCAATGCATCGTATTCTTGGAGTGAACGTTTCTGCTCAAGATATTAATTTAAATGATAATACAGAAAAAAATTCTAGCTAAATACAAATTAATTTTCTTTATCCCTATAACAACTTATTTATTTTTATTTTAAATTATATTAATAGTAATTTATAGCATATTAATGATTTATAGGGAAATATTTGTTATTTCTCAAAAACTTTTTACATTATTTTTTTATAATTTATTTTTCTTCTTAAATGCTAGTTTTATGGAAAAAATGTCAGATTTTAAATTAATATGTTTAATTACTTATAATAATATTAATTACTTTTTCATAAGTTTTTATTATCCCTTTTTTCCCCCTTGGCCACTCTCTTTTTGGGATTTTACAATAGAAAGTTGTTTTTACTCAGTAATGGCATATATGTGTCGTTTTAAACACAAGTAGTCCTTCAGCTTCATGCTAACACTCCCACTCCACCCACACCAGCACGGACTTGATAACAGAGGTCCAAATTGATGAAAACTGTCAGTACAGTTATCCCAGTGATAGCAGTCATTCTTAGACGAGAGATTTTCACCGTGTAATTCACGACTACTTGATTATACGAATTAGTAGGCGATGGTGGGGGACAGTAGCCTGACTTTTCTTCCCTTTTTTTCCAGAACGAAAAGAAAAACTGACAAAATTTTCACAGCCCCTTTTTCCTGTGCTGAAAATCTGGCGCCTCTAGTATCCGAGGCACGGTTAAGATTTCTAATAACATCAGCGTCTTCTGAGATATACTGAATGAAAGCGAGGAGGGTATGCGACAGGTGGTGAAACCGGCTTTTGACTACTACCTGTTCGTTCACTCCTCCACAATTTTCTTTTTAATTTTTCTTTTTCTTGTTTGGCATTCTCTGCTCTGTCTATTCCCTCACTTTTCAGATAATCATCCATACAACTGTCTCCCTCACTTTCTCAGAAGCTTAGATTACTTTGGTTTTCCTTTATATTCCTGTTGCTTATTATTCGCCACAACGGTAGGTGTTCGCTTGACTAATTGGATTTTAACTTTTATTTGCTTGAAAAGCAGTTATTATTCGTGGGAATTAATTATTACTTTTATTTCGAGAATCTTGCGATTGTCTTAAGAAAGACAATTAAAATATTACTATCTTTTTCTCAGAAATTCTTAAAAAATTTATCTGAAAAACTTTTTTATTTGCAATAAAATTTTCAAACATTCAGATTATTTTTTTTTTGGGAAAAGCTTAAACATTGTAAGTATACTTTAAGCTTACAAGAAAAATATTTTTTGGCTGTCGTATTTACTATTATATATAAATCGTGACAGCAAAATTCTTCTTCTTAATTACTTCACTGTTTTTTATAAATATATTTCAGGGAGTTAGTTATACATTTTTTGTTATTACGTCTCTCTGCCTCTTTTAAAGTTTACAAAACACTTACTTTTTTATTATTAGTTATTTTTAATTGTTTATAATTGGTTAAAACTCGAAACATTCTTTTAAAATCGAGTATTTTTATAATACTTGATAAGTGTCAGATTTGTTTTTTACTATAAAAAAGAATCTTTATTATTATATTGATAAAAAAATCTTTATTGAAATAAAATTGCTTAAAATATAAATCCACATTGATTATTATAACGTGTTTGTATGTATATATATATGTAGGTATGTATATATGTATGTATATTATATATAAGTAGCAATCTTATTAATTTCAGATTTATTCTATAAATGGATTATTCATATAACTAATATTTAGCAAAGTTTTACAGCTTTTTTTCATTATTAAACCAACAAATTACTTACATTTGGTTGTTTTTAGTACTGGGGCTTCAGGTTGAAGCTTTCAAAATGGAAAATCTTAAAGTTATAAAAGTAATTCCTGTACTTTCTGTTTTTACATGCATTTTTTTGGGAGTATGATCTTGAAAATTTACAGAGATTCCTCTTTTGCGACTCTAGAGTGGAGAGCCACTATCTGTGAAAATGCTTCCCTGATTAAATCTTCCAGATATTACAGAAAACCTTACAACAGCTTTTACTTGTCTCTTAAGTTTATTTTTCAGTATATAAAATAGCATTTCATACTTTGTTGCAATAATATTGAGAGATGAAACTCTCTGCCAGAATAACTTTTATTAGCAACAATGTTTGTACTCACTCAGCGTGCTGAGATTACTAAGCAATTCTGACTACAAAATCTTTCTCTCGTTATAATCTTAATCTTTGCATGCATTTTGCTATGTGCTTAACGACTGGCTTTTTTTATGTGGTCAAAGAACCTTAAACGAGGAAAAGTTTCTAATAAATGAATTAAATCCATGCCTTAAAACACTAAGTGATGACTGGACAGAAAGAGGAAACTCTCTTCCAGTGGCGCGGAAAATACCGAATAAATGATGCCAATTGGCTAAGATCAGACATTTACACGGTTGGATGAGTGGCGCGCCACGTGCCTTAGGCCTCCGAGAGGCTCACACAAAGCAGGATGACAGATGTGATAGCGTACCTTATATATTTACCTTGTGGGGATGCATTTTTGTGATGAGTTTTACTTGTAAAATTGGCGTCGAATTATGTGCATTGTTTGCAGCGATATTTTGGCAATCTTTAGTGGGAGTTGGCTGCGAAGTAATGCGTAGGACGGGGACGTTATGCAATATAACACACGAGTTATCAGATTTGTTTAGGTTTTGATTAATCATATGAAAACAAGTTACTGGTGCACGAAAATTATGAATTCAATGTTATCGGTAACAAATGAGGATGAGTTGTACTTACGCTTCTTCTTGGAGTCGGCCTCTGATTGCATCGGGTGACCGGGGGAGGATGAGACCAGGTTGGTCATCATCACCCCAGTCATGTCAGCGTACATGTCCTCTTGCATCCGCTGATCCGCATTCGATTCTACTCTCACCTGCGCATCCTTATAGGCCTATCAGAAGAGGACAAAAATACGTTAAGTGGTTCGGAACATCTATGACATCACAAAAAATATAAACATAAAAAAATTTTTTTAAAGAAATTTGTCACTTTTTAAAAAAAATTATGTAATTTTAGAAAAAAAAAAAACACTACATTACGTATTTCTTCTTAACTTATTATGTATTCTTATAAATTAATTGCGCGAATGAAAAAATGTGTATAATGTTAAATTATTCACATTTGTTTTCATATATCTTAAAAGACTGAATACATTATTGTGAATGTAATTACTTAGTTTGTTCACTGTACTGTCGATTTTTGTACCTTGTTTGATTGTTCAGTAATTATTTTTTGTACTTAAGAACTAATTGGATCAATATCCGCAGTTTTAGTTGATTCCAAACCATTATGAACTTCCAAGCCTGAGATAAGAATCGAACCCACGAACTGTTGAACCGAAAACCACAGCGCTAACCTATTGGTTGCCACCTTGGCTGTCTCACCTCGAGAATAATTAGATCGGATTTATAATTTTAAAGAGGATTCCGTGAACCACGGCAAACATCTTTCTCAAAACTAAGTCCAAATTAGGATTTATTGCATTGAAGCCCATTAATGCAATAAAAGGTATCAACATAGGCATATTGCAATTAAAGCTAACTGAATAAAATAAATAAAACATTAATTGGTTTAACAATTTACGTTTTAAAAGTGTTCTATTGTAAGATAAAAATATATTTTTTTGAAATAATTTTTCATGCATAATTAATTATTTAAATCCATAGTCAATTAGATTTATAAATGTGTTTTTTTCCGATTCAAATTTAAAAAAAAAAAAAAAAAAAAAAAAAAACCCCACAGCATGATTTTATTTTTTATAAGACTGTTTTGTACATGTGCTCCTAATAGCCCACAGCAGTTACCTTAAAAGTACATGTAAATATCATTGATAATAGAAAATGACATTAAAACATTTTGCACTATTAAAAAGGCACCGAAATCTATCTGCGATGTCATACACAAAGAGTCATTTATCTATAAAGCTCAATTATCTAATTGCGATATGAGGAACTAGGAATAACTAATGTCATTCAATCAATTGACTGATAGGTGAAAAGTCATTTCATTGCAGGATATTAGTCCGGTTTCTATCTTAATATACAATCGACATTTGAGAACTGTGAAAACACTAAAAAATGTTGAGACTAATTGAATATCCATGGGGCATTGTAACCCAAAAAACTTTCACTTATCTCAAATTAAGAGAATCGAAAACTTTCAAACATTTTAATTACAGATATGTGCACAAAAAGCGCACACAATAGAGAAATATCTTTTTTTAGAACTCGCTAGAATTGAGCCAGAGACCCTTCATTTCAAAGAAAGTAGTTTTTCTGCAATAATAGGCTATAATAAGGAATAGGAAAATGCTTTTAATATAATTATGAAAATACTGATGATTGAATAAATTGGTTTTAATCCATCGTATTAGTATATATACTTTACAGCATATTTTATATTAATTAGAAACATTTATTCGAAAATATGTATAGTTCTTCTACCATATGTTTATATTTTCGTATAATACTTTAAGTGTTTGAATAAAGGAAAGACATTTAACATTAAAAAATACCATGCATTGACTTTATTTTAATTTATCAAATATTTTATTTTGATTTAAAATATTAAATTTTTAATAATTTTGAATTTTTCACTAAAATAAAACTTACGGCTCACAAGATAATCGTGCTTGAAATATTTCGAAACGTTATATCTTAGCCTATTTATCTATTAATCAATAAATTAAACTAATTGTATCAAATGAAATAAGCATTTGATGCAATTTTTTAGACTACACTACAATATCATTAAAATGTTGATTACGTATATTTTGTAAAATATGGCATATTTACTTATAATATTATTCTCTAAAATTAATGAAACATGAATTATTATTAAATCTAGAAATTAGTTCCATGTAAAATTAGCGTGTGTACTATACTAGTCTTAAAAAAAACTTAATATGAAAAATAAAATAATAAGAAAAATAATGCAAACAATTAAAATTAATATTGTAGATAAACACCGAATTGTAATAGGTTAAAGATAAAATAATCAATATAAATTTAAAAAAATTAAAAAGAACTTAAAAAAATATTTATAATGAAGAGGGACTTTCTCAGAAAAGAAATAGTAAAAGGGAATAATTTGTAGAAGCCCGTCATGTTTAGTGTACATCAAAAAGGGATTTTAAACTGAGGAAAATGTTTACGCCTGTCCTCATTCCCTACTATCAAAAAAACGATAGGGAAACGTCGAAAAAAACTGTTCACTTTTTGCAAATTTTTTCTTCCTTTATTTCCTCTTGGCGACATGGAAAAAAGATTGTGATGCATTTTAAATTTCATTTGCCTTTTCTTTTAACCCAAATAAAATTTTAGATAGAATGGTATAAGAAGTTGAATTTCAAAATGATGTTTTAAGCCTCTAAGTATCAGATAATATCAAATAAATTTGATAACCCATATAGACCAGTTATACTAATTTATGTTATCTTTGATGGGGTGGGGGAAAATTTTTCACTGTCATGGTCAGTTGAGTTTACGGTCGATATATTACAATTTTAAACATTTTTAGCCTCTTGTTTGGAAATATTATCTTATATTGAATTATAAATTTCAGAATATATATATTTATATATGTGTGTGTTTAATGAGAAATTTTATTTCATGTATGCTGCATTAATTTCACTTTATAAAATAAGCTTCTAGCTGTTAAGTTAGTGTTAATTATTGAAATTAAAATAATTAATTATAATATATGGCTTTTAATTTAACGTCTAAAAGTTCCCTAATTAGTACATGTCGATATGTCTATATCAATCATCTGACTAATCTGTGTCGATTGTATCAATGAAACTACTTTTCAAACATTTAAAACAACAGAATATTTTTTTTACATACTTCAAATATATTATTAGATTACATAAAAAAAAAAGAATATATTTTAAAACCCTAAATTTTTTTTCATGACCTGTTTCAGTATTTTTGGAAGAACAGTAATCTTTTTAGGTTCTATAAAATTCAGTGGTTAAAATCACATATTTCTGACATGGATTATAAATACTGAAACTTATTAGATAACGAGGATTTTTGATATAATAATTTTTTGGATTATGTTGCAAACGAAATTAAAAATCAAATTAAAAATTTTTAAACTAACATCTTTAATTTTTTTGTTTTTATTTTATTTTTTTCTTTATAAATGTGATATTTCAAGGAATTTATTACATATACTTTACATAAAACATCTTTAAACTATCATGAAACAAATACTAGTAATTTATTTATCAACTTCACAGATTAGTAATCCTAGTTTTTCTATAATTTTATTCTGAATTCAAAATATATTCTATTTCCCGACTTCATATATTTTCTATGTTCTTTATTTAAGAAAAATTTACATATTATAGTCAATTATATAATATTCAATTAGAATAGATTAAATTATAAAGTGCGTATTATATTTAATCAAATAGGGAAGTTAAACATTTCCTATCAAAGTAAAGTAAAAAACATTATTTTTTAATCAGAACGATATCAAATTGGATTTTAAAGGACTCTATATAATAAATTATAGTTTCGTAAATTATTACAATCTTTTTTGATCTGTTTTCTTAAGCAGTATGAACGGAAATATTTTCAGTTATTTATCAAACAATTAATGGTTACTAACATTTTTTTTTATGAAGCAGTATGCTAGAGCTATTTTCTCTATAGACTTGAAATATATTTTTCATTTTCAAACTGAATATAAAAAAAATTGTTCTCCTTTGTAAACAAAAATTAATCTTTAATCACAAAGATGGATAGATCTAAAATTACTCGAATAAATATAACTTAAATCATGACAAAATTTGATGATTAAACTGACAATTCGAAAAATCAATTTAAAAAATATTTTATAACACAAAATTTTACACAAAATTTGCACAAAAATTTAACACAAAATTTTTGTACATTTTTTATTTTAATTACATATATATATATATATATAAACAATAGATAAAGGTTTTATGATTCTAAAAAGCTGAGTAGACCCACTTATAAAAATATTTTCAATTATTAAGTATTATGATTCTTCCAATAAAATACTGAATTGATTTTTTTTTCTCCTGTAAAAAAGTGTGTATAGTGCATTTTAAAATATTCTTAAAATACTTTAATAAATCTGTAAATTTAAGATTGTAAAAGGATGCGGATAACCAGAAAATCATAATGAAATTAAAATGTTTGAACTATAATCAATGAACAATGCTGTCATTTGCATCACTTTTTTTTATATCATATAAAATGCCTTTATGGTTTGGTGAGTTTTAATTTTCAGTGTGCACCGACAAGAATGTTGTTTGTTCATGTAAGGTTGCCTAAAAAAATATCTAATTGGCCAATAAAAAAAAATAAATGGTCAATAAATATAAAACGAAGAAAGTATAACAGCGAGCATTTAATTTTGTTTCACAAAAAGTGGTAAACTTGAATTCCAAAACAATCATGATAAAACACGGCATTAATTTTTCAAATTCAGAAACATGTTTTCATTTTTAACTTAAGATTGTGTTTCGAATATACTGTATACATTTGATATTTATATGCACAACTTATTTCATTTTCGATAAAAAAAATTTTTTTTCGTTTCCAATTTTGTTTACTTACAGTTATTTTCTGTATTTTTTAAAAATAAAGTACGTTATTTTCTCGCATAACCATTTGACTTTTTTTTTCATTCATTAATCTATTTTAATTTCATTTTGTTATAAAACCGGTCTCTATTTATAAATTAATAATCTAATATTTTAAAAATGTATATTCATTAATAATCGAATCCAAGATACTCTTCATTAATTTAAATTACTTTTTTTTATCTAATTATTTTTTATCTGAATAAAATTTCAATACAATACATATGTTTGTATAGATATATGTAAATAATCTTTACATTTATGAAAGGTATAACAGTGCAAGATTATCTCATTATAATATACTTAATTTAATTTGGCAACAATTACGAAAGCAAATAAATTATGTTCACAGTATATTTCAATTCCCAAAGTTTGATATAGTTGTAATTAAATAATTTCGTCTATAATCTACGCTTTTTTTTTTTTTTTTTTTAACTTTTTTCTACTTTAGCTAATATAATATATTGCATATTTCTTAAAACTGTAAATGAATTATTTAGTGCTTATTTTTTACTTTACTTTGAATGCATTAAAGATAAAAAAAAAAAAGCATAATAAAACTATTTTTTTACCAAAAATGTTTTTTACATATTTTTTTTATTATTTAGGCTTTATTATTTAAACTTTACATATATATATACAACGACAAACAAATAACATATTTTTAAGTAAAAGTATAAGGAAAGTGGGTTTTTAATGTTCTATATTATATAAATAAAATTATGAAAAATTTAATGCCACATTACATGTGCAAATGTATAACAAGTAAAATGTATGAATACACATGTTTTAAATGTCAAACTAATAACGTGTACCGAAAACATTAGAAGTATGTCGATACTGCTGATACACACCATGTGCTTAACGGCATATTAATTGACGAACAGCTTTAGGGCAGTCAGTACATATTACGTTGCAAATTGTACCCATAAGAAAGCAAGAAGAACAAAGTTCCAAGTGGGACAACATGTGTCCAAGAGCATGGCGACTCCGTGAATAATTTTTGTGAAGCGCCGCGCGGTTCCGATAACTTCCCGGGCAAAATTCCCGTTGCAGGCCCATTAATTTTTTGGTTGCGCCGGTGGAAAAGCGTGCGCTGTCGCGACCTCTGATCCCCCAAATCACTTTAGCAAAACCACTGAACGGGTAGCGGCCGGGGCCGTGTGGAAGGCGTCGTACCGTGACGTGTCTTAATTTTCGAATTGCCAGTGGTCGTGACCCGTCAATAAAGCGAGAGTGTGTGTGTGGCGACCACAAGGAGAAAATACCTTTTTACTGCTATTTGCACTCTGAATCTCTATTTCGAGGTAAAACGGACACCGTTTTGATAGTCTGCTGAAACTCTGCGTGATGCAGTTTTCCAAACAATGGTAATAATGAAAAACCGCATCAACAGCTACAAGAAGAAATTATGTTTTTATACTTAGACTTGAATGTTCGAGATAATTTATTAAAATTTAATTCAGTTTCAATCTTATTTGTATAAAACTGTTTAATTTACAAATACTTTTAATACATAGCTAAAAGCTGTTTTGCGATTCATTTATTTTTGTAGACAAAAATGAAGAGCTACAAGAAAATGTGCAAAGCAGACAAAAACATGTTAACTTAACTAGCTTCCGAAAACAATTTAATGTTTACCTGAGGATAGAACAGCGTTTTTTAAAATAATGATGATGACGAATGATGATTTACCTAAAAGTTTGCAATCAAGTTTTTTTCTCAACATTAAATAAATAATTGAAATGAGAATTTTTTTTTATCTCTTAAGTAAACAAATCATTTTAGCTTCTAATAATTAATGTATCCTTACATACATCCAAAAGTTTTATATATATTGTGTAGAAAACTAGTTTTGTCTAATAATAGAAATTTGTTAAAACTAATTATGTTGGGGATAAATTCTGTCGTCATAATCTTTTTATTTATTTTCTAAATCAAGTTTAATTACATAATACACACTGTATAAAATATCATCAATTTCTAATTGTATTCGTTCAAGTAAACACGTACATTCAACTATATACGTACATAACATACATACATGTGTGTGTATATATATATTTTTAAGAAAAGTAGTTTTATTATTAATATACTGTTTTTAAGAGTTAAAGAAACTATGATCTTACTTTTCTAAAAATAGAATTATAAATTGAATGAGTTTAAACTGCCGAGGAAGATCAATAACATGTTTCGTTAGTGTTTTAAAAATATTAAAAAAAATTTTTTTTAATATTTTTAAGTTTAAATTAAATTATTAAAAGGCATATTTTTTACTCACATTTATTATAGTGTGCAACAATGTATAAGAATCTACAAAACAATTCTATTTAGGCCAATGGAAAGACAGTATATATATATATATATATATAAATTTTAATAAAAAAATTCAGAGTTATAAGACATTCAATTTTTAAATCTCTTTAGTCCCACAGCATAACACAAAGTATTTCAATCTTCATTTTTTTAAGAAAGCCTATTTATGCATTTCTGTTAGATTCGAATTCGTTTTCTCAAAAGAAAGTATAATGAACGGTTTAATCACTGTTTCTCCCCTCGATTGAATTGTACATTTGTAGTCGACTTACATTACTTGTAAGTAATGCTCGCTGCAGTACAGTCTAGGACCAGTATTAGATGTCGCTCGCCACCTGTTGTTTACTTTGAAGAGAGCTCCGGGCGACGAAGGGTTCCACTGACAGCGGTTTCCGACTCTATTTAAGACCGGCAGCTGTCAATCAGAAACATGTTACGTGTGGCGAGCGACTTTCAAATTAAAAGAGTTTTGATGAAGAAATAGTAAATTGCCTATAATTGCTCGAATGAAATCGCTTGCATTGATGCCACGCGACAGAAAGAGCTTGATAAAACTTTTCCACATTCAATATTTTATATTTATTATTCTTTATGGCAGAACAGAAATCAGTTGCTCTGTTAAAGATATAAAAACGATAGCTAAATTTAAAAATATTGATGTCGCTCATGCTGTTTATTCATATCATTATATTGGACTATTTGTTTGTTGATATTCGAGTTGGATTTAAGACATGAAACTTCAATTGGGAAATATTTTTCTTGAAGCAATAACTGTAAAAATATGAATAATGCACAGAATCTTAAAGATTGTATGTATTTATAAGATATTTATAAGATTGTATGTATTATATTATGGAGTTCAAAGAGGAAGTTTATATATAATGCTTAACAATTAAGAGGAATTTTCCTTTTTTTTTTTTTTTTTTTTTAAGAACCAAGCAATATACTAAGCTTACTTATTTTTTTAAAAAAGAAACTACAGTTCTTTATCTTTATTTATGTATCTTATAATATTTGCTTTTGCCTCATAAATTTTTAATTCATTTATCTTTTGAATTTTTCAGGATCAATAATGTAAATAAAAAATACTGTTATAAACATATTTCAAAACATTGCCTTAAATATTAATTAATAAAAGTTATAACTCAGCATTTATTAACAACTTAATTAGAAAGAAAATTTAAACTGAATAGCTTTTGTATAAAATTATTTCATTGTTTGTGGTTAAAGATGTAAATTATTTTTATTACTATAGACATCTATTTTAAAATAACTATATATATAATATCTGTTTACTTTACTACTTTAAAAATATTTTTAGTTTTATTTTATTATATTTTTCTAAATGCCAATGTAGCTCCAAAAATTAATTTATTCTATTATTTAAACTTCTTAATGAATCTGACAAATTTTATGTTAGATTTTTATTTGAAGTTCAAAAAAAAAAAAAAAAAAAAAAAAAAATCTTCTTCATAAAATAAAAATTTTTTTTAGCACAATCTCTATTGGCACTAAGTTTTCTGTATACAAGTTCAATGATTTTTCAAGTAACACGTGAAAAAATAATATTAGCATACAATAATTTTAATTTTATTGCATACTATTTTTTATTTTCTTTATTTTAGTTAAAGTTTCTATTTATATGGGAATCTATGTAACATTTTCCCTTAATACATAATTTTAACATAATATAATTTGTGATAGTTATAGCATAAATTAATATCTTGGTTTGCGTGAACAAAATTTAAATTATATAATTGTTTGACTACAATTTAAATAAACTTTAATATATATATAATGTATATTTGCTTAGTAAAATAATATATCAATATCTCTCTTATAGTTTATTTAAATATTTATTCAAATCTCTAAAAATTACCATGCCAAAAGTTGAACATTTTTGTCCACAGTATTTATTTATTTTTATTTTAATTATTCTATATTTTTTGCATTATCTTATAGACTAGTTTACATATCTTTTTTAATAACATACTCTACGAATAACAATATTTTTTTGTAATTGAATAGTTCAAAAAAGATTTTATCAAAATAATAATCACAATAAACTTAAAACATGCTTCATTTAGTGCTTTTATATCAGTTGTACCACGCAAACCAGTTTAGTTTACTGAACGTGAGTAAAGAAGGGATTAATTTGAAACAGTTAAAGTTACGGAGAAACATTTTTTTCAAGAACTGAGGTACAAACACTTGTTGAAGTGCTTAGTATTTCTATCTGTTTATAAAAATTTTGCATTATCTTAAATGTGAGCAAAGTGGCGCCCTGTCATTGATTTGAGGCAAAGTACCAGAAAGACGCATGCAGAAAATGTGAATAAAAGATTTTGTCTGAAGTCAACGAGGTGTTGAATCACTTGGAATGGGGTGAAAGAGCTGCAAGCCAGGACTAAACGCAGTTTGACTCCGTTTGAATCATTGTCTTACTGAAAAGGGTATCCACTTCAGGAACAGAAGGAATCGGTCAACCGAGTGGACGTCAATAATAAGACATGTTTGTTTTTATCGCGCAGTGTTCATGTTAGAGGAGGTGCGTACCGCATCGATGACTACAATAGAACACGCGCAGCTAACGGACCTTGACCGAAGACTTTTCCTATGGTCATTGGGCATATTTATCAACACTTTCAACTTTTCACCATCAACCCGAGATTACAAAGGCAAGAGAAAAAAAAAATTGATGCATACATTATCGCAGCAGAATTGTCACTTAAATAATTTTTCGAAGATAAGCATGTGACAGCATAGCATAATATCATTACCAGTGTTAACAATACATATTTCAATCCTTTTCTTATATATTCAGTTACTTATAAGACAAAAATTATAGAATTTTATTTTTTTTACATGTATTAAAGTTCCTTATGTAATTTCCATTGTTATTAATTTATCACTGTTCAGTTTGAGAACAAGACAATGAAATAACAAGCTCATAAAAGCGATATGTAAACTTCTAATGATTTCATTACATTCAAGATTTGAGACATAAAATGTACCTTTCGTAAATTGGTGCAATTTTTTAAAACAATCCATAAACATAAAGATAGAGTGAGTTTCAGGTCATGATGATCTTGAAAGTTCCATACCAATCTAATGGAATAGAGAATAACAAAAGAATATTGCTTTTGGTAAAATACTATCCAATAGGTAACTTCCCACCATAAAAATCTACACTAATAAACAGAAAGTCTGCATATTTCCCAAATTTCATTAAACTTTGAAGTCATCATTAATTTTTGAAACTGATAATAAAAGCTAATTTTGATTACCATTATAAAAAATGAGATATATAGATTATATCACTCCAATATTTTTACATACGTTAACTTTTCGTAAAAGAGAAATACAGGTGCTCATAGTAATGGTCTTAAGAAATTATATGTTATAATGAATTAAAAAATGGGACATCTCCTATATGCGATATGGTTCTTAAAAAGCCTGAAATTCTTTATCATATCCCTTGATTACGCAGTTTTGCTTCTCACTGTCTAGATTATTATAAATTCCTTAAATAAAAATGAAGGTAATGTGTTTTTGAATAACACATAATTGCCTTCATTTTTATTAAAGACAATTATTAACGTACGTGCATATTTTATGAATAAAGATGTGTTTATTAATAAAATATGCAAGCCCGTTCATCTCTCGCTCATTTATACTTAGATTAACAACTTTATTAATGGACTTTATTATTATTAATGTTTGCTAATTTTAAAATACAACGTTATATATAACAAGTTCAGAATATTATGTACTACGATATTTTGAGATTTAAAAATTCTAAAAAATACAAATAATTTGTATAAAAAAAGTACTCACAATGGAAAGAAATCACTTAAAATACTGTAAAGAAAAACGCCAAACTTACCTGCGCAGTTACGAATTCCTGTAGTCTCGTAATCCTCTTTTCTTGGCGGAATCCGTAAAAAGAAAATAATGCAGTATTGTTTATCCAAACTTCTGAAACACCCGAAACCTTCGCCACCGAAACTTCTACTACGGACGACTGATTGCGACCCCTCACAACGGATGAGAAGAATCCCTCTCATTGGTCGTGACGTAGCAGATAAGCCCCGCCAGCAATGCATTCCGCCCCCGCTGTTCCAGCCTCGGATTGGATCAAACTTCTTCCATACTTCTTTGGACCGGCCTTCTCCTTGCTTTTTCGTTTAATCATCTTATACCAATGGTCACAGTATACCGTTAGAAAGGAAGTCTTAAAAATGTCACTTAGAAGCAGCTCCAAATTCGCAGCCACAGCGAAGTTACTTGGCGACTGTTTTCGTTTCTGGAAACAGATTTTTAGAAGCTTTGTTAGAAATCGGAAATTATTCATCTGTGTAGAGATAGATAAAAAATCCAAACCGAAAATTAAATCAAATATTAATAATGGTAACAAAGTCTCCTAAACATAATAATTTTTTCTCTATACTTAAAAGAAGGATTTTAAATTAGTAGCTTGTTTCTCTCTATATTTTAAATTAAATAAAATTCAGTTCATTGATAGAAAATCCAAAATTTCAGATTTGCAATGTAACTTAATATTGTTCCGTCGCAAACTGCTTAAAAATTTATTTTATTTTGCTTTATGGTGTATTAATTTTGAATTTTTATTGTCAGAAACAATTAACTACTTTTTACTATATTAATAAACAATGAATTTCAAAAAGCAGGAACAATATTAGTCTGCTTACTGTAAACGAAAACAAAATATAACTGTTAACGCAAAGTAAATGGTACCTTTTCGCTGCTTAAGATGTTATATCAATTTATGGGTGTTTTGTCAATTTATGCAATCTGATTTCTAATTCTGATTACATAGAAGAAAATATCAATCTTCAATATGCATTTCCTAGATCCTTGTAACCCCTTATAGAAATCAGCAAATGAAATTATCAGTATAACAACGAAGAAATTTATTTCTGATGCAAATATGTGGTTGAGATTTGCCAACTACCCATTTTATTTATAAGGCGAGATTCACAACATAGGCCAACTTTCAATTTCTAAAGTTTGTGTAATTTCATATATTCATACACATTGAAGCAACAATCTTATTTAATGTACCTTTAAATATATGGTTAAAATATTTGCTTCCAAAAAGATTTTTATTGGAAAGAGTAGGAATACTACAATTGATGTTTTTAATATATCCCCTAAAGTTTTTAATCTTTTCTTATTTTGCTGCTTTAATTTTCTTCTTTGGCAATTTAATTTTCAAAAAAATAATTTTTTATTTCAGATAGAATATAAAAAATGTAAATGATTAAAAAATTACAAAAAAGAAACCTTAATTATAAAGGAAATCTTTAATTTATAATCGGCCCTTTTCATATTATTAATGATATGTGTGTGATAATCACTATGAACTTCTCTTTAATTTCATATGAATAAGAGTAATTTTGATGTAAAATTTTGTTTCCATTCATATTATAAAGCATATTAAGTTCTTTAAAGCACTTTTATTGATTTTGATTTTATAGAATGAAAAGCTTTTTCCTTAAATACTTCAAATCTAAATTTATAAATTCTTATTTTATTTATAATAAAATATTAGGTTGGGGAAAAAGTAATCCATTATTTTTTCGGTAGACGTCTGTAGTGATCGATATCTCGTGAGGTATCTATCAAACAATTTCAGATTTATGCTCGTTGGAAAGCTGACATTTGACACTAAAATATCCTCTTGCGTTTTTTGTTTGATTAATTCAGTTACGAGTACAAGGTTTTAAAAATGGAAGACAACAAACAGAAAATTCGATATATTTTCGTTTTTCTCTTGTTACGGCGAAAAAGATAGCTGGGTGGCTAAAATTTTGAAAGGTGTTTATCGTCCTATATAAGACTGTAACAACCAGTTACGTACAATTTTTGTTTCGTCGATTCCGTTCGGGTATTTTTGATGTTAGAGATGCACCTCGCATGTGGATACAGCATCGTCGAAAATATCTATAAAATATCAAAAATGGTCGAAGTTGACCGACTGTCAGCAGTCGTTACGCGCAAGACCTAAAAATCTACATGAAAGCTGTTTTAAACCTTTTTACAAAGTGAATCCAAAAGAAGTTACATTAAGTTCAAGTAAAAATAAAGGATTTCTTTTTTCCCCAACCTAATATTTATCTCCCACGTGTATATACATATATATATTCCAAAAATATTAATATTTGGAACAAATATACAAATCAAAACAATAAAGCAATTATATAGGATTTAAATTAGAAATGGATGAAATTTCTAATTTAATTTAATAAATGTAGACGAAATTTACAAGATGAATCAATTCAAATGAATACAAATAAGCTACCAACATGGCCAGCTTCACTATGGGATGTTGATGACATTGGTACAAGGCATGGCTTTTCCGTAATGGCTGAAGATTAATGTCTAAATCAAGCCATAATGAAAAAGATTGAAATTCAAGAAAAAAAAACAAAAATAAAAGTTTTATTTTAATTTTTGGTTTTTCCTGGTTTTCTTTATCACCAGAAAGAGAAATATTTTACTTCTTAAATTATTGTATACAGATATATGCATTATTTAGCTTATTAAGGAGTTTCATATTTTTATCTTTAGAAAAGTTAAGCATTAAAAAATCGATATAAATTAAAATCAAAGAGTTGAATTGAGGCTTTCTTTACCAGAATTCTGTTTAAGAATAAATTTTGTTTACTTTTTTATGCTTGCATAAACATCGATTCAATAAAGATCATGTCCGTGATAAAGAAACACTCCATGAGCGCTTAGCTAGGGACAACCACAAATATTTACTTTGCAAATATGTGCCAAATACATGAACGCACTTCGAAAAAGTAGTTTGACCATCTGAATATACAAAGTAGCTTGCCATTTTTGTACAAAAGCAGAGGTGTTTATATAAAATACAATTATAATTTAATGGAGTGAATTTGCCAACTATTAGAATAAATATTTCCTGAAGTTAGGCAAACTGTGATTTTATTTCATAAACTGAATTCTGTTTCATAAAAATCAATTATCATAATCATAACATATGATTCTTTTAAAGCTTAGCTTTCACTTTGAGATTTTTTTTATTTAATCTGTAGGTTTCTTATCTGGTTTTCATTTAAAGCAGATTTTTTTCTAATAAACTTTAATCAACGTTATAAGGAAGAACATTATATCTTCTTCCTCATAATGTTGATTCAAATTTATTAGTATATATGTATATATATGGTAATTATGTTCCAACCATGTATAATTTCATGTGTTAATGCATAAACTTTTACGAAAAAATTTATTCTCCTTAAATGCTTAAGTTTACGCAATTAGTACTTGGATAAATATTTTATTTAAGCATTTGTGCTTTGTATTGATAAAATGTTTCACGTGAGTGCAGGTACAGACTCTCAAACCGGTTAATCGATGATGATCACAGCAAGATAGCGCGAAACCTTCTAATTCTATTGTTTCCTTTCCACTTTCGTCCCCTGACATCGAGATTATGTCTGGTTAAAATAATATGGCTCCGATGTATATTCCATTCGAAAATTTAATTAATTGATTTACGCTGCTTTTCAGTTTCAGAGTAAAGTTACTGATTTGATGGTTGTCAATACCTTATTGGATTTGATACCATTTAGTAAATTAATTTATAATTTGCTCCGTAAAAAAAGAAGACAAATTCATAAAATTTTCAATTTGATATGAATCAATTACATATGATCACAAATAATACTAAGCATTTTTTTATGCTTTTCTTTTTTTGTACAATGTATTCTACTTTTGATGAATTTTCTTAAGTTTCTTTTTAGTATTTCAATTTTAGATTTTTGAAAAATTTTTATAGATTTTTTTACAAAAAAATATTTTTGAAGTCTTTTCAAATCTTTCGGTCGTAAAATATTTGAAATTAAGTTTACATTTTTCTCTGCCACATTTAATCGTTTAATTTTCCAATAAGAAACAGAGTTTTTAATAAATTTTTTTTTCAATCTTAAACAATGTAGTTATTACTGAAAAATATTATGGACTAAATCTCATAATAGTACAACATACTACAAAAATAATAATAAATAAATAAAAATAACTAAGAAAATAATAAGATGCGATATCAACTAATGTTCTTACAGCGCGCATAAATTTCTACAAATATTTTAAAGACTAAAGCACATTAAGATGAAAGAACTTTTTGAAAAGTAAAAGTCTAATGAAAATTAGTTAAAATATCATTATCAATTTACATATTTCTCGTATTAAGCATAGTAATATTTTTAGAAGATGATTGGAAAACATGATTCTATGATAAATTTGATAAAATATATTTGATATATTTCGTTATCAGCTTACAATAGCATTTTTATCAATGACTTTTGGCAACACTTTTATCATCATTTAGTTTTTAATAAAGTATTGAAAAAATTTATTAAACACTTCCTATAATTTTTTCAATTGCGCAATCAGTATTACAATTCTAGAACCAAAGCTATCATTTATTGCAAATCACAAAGTGAATCTTTCAGATATTTTTCATTCCTTTATAGAAATTATATTACTTTATTTTATAGTGATTATAATTTGACTGTAAGACTCTATCGAAATAATCTCTTGAGCAAGAAGAGTCTGTAGGGCATTAATCAAATGGTAAATCAGTTCTCTATTCTGATGCAAACTTTCCTTAATGATCCCCTTATATATCTTTTGGAAGTAGTAATATTTCTCAGTTAGCAGTATTCTCGCCAAGAAGAAAAATATCGAAAGTGACTCAAGTCAAAAATCGCTTCACTTCAGCGAGTCGAGTTCACTGCAGAGCAACGCCGGAAAAAATTTCCGATAGGTTTGCTCTTTTCGTAATTTTTTCATGAATAATTGTTTGATCGAAGATTAAAACTGTGTATTCATCTACAAAGAAAAAATTTAAAATAGAAATTATATAAGAAAGTAAAAACTATTACACGTCCAAATTTAATCTTTTTATTTACATTAAAGTTATTTTTTTCAAGCCTTTTTTTTTTTTTTTTTTTTTGCTGAATTCTAATAATTTTAAATGCACTTTGTCTATAGTTCTATGGATATTTTATGTATTCACTAATAATTGTCCGCAATAAAACTTTAGCTATTCTTCTAAAATCACAAAAAATATTTCTTCATTTATTATGTCTTTTATCATCTAAATTTCGGCATGAGAATTATTTATCATACTTTTCTGTGAACTTTATTTATTTAATAATTTCTTATGAAAGCGGAGCTTAGTTACAAATTTGAATTGCTTTTAGAATTATAGCTAATTTATTTACAGCTAAATATTTCGGGGTTATTGGTTCTTTTTAATTTCAACTATGACTTTCAATTATAAGCCTTTTCATTTATCTATTTCCTTTAAGTTAGCAAAAATACGAAAATAGTAAAATATTTCAGTATTTAAAGCTTCTAGAGAAACTTAAGTTGTCTTGTACGTAATTTCAGTAGAACATAATGAAATGTGTAATAATATAATAATATATTGAACTATTAAGTGAGTTTTCTAATTTTTTGGTAATTATATTATAAATTTATCTAATAATAATTTAAACATTATGATCTTATACAATGTGTATTAAATTTTAGATCTGAATATGATATTAAATAAAAACATTTTAATTTGTTTTATATTATATAAAGACGTTGCTATTTTACTTATCTATGGTTAGTTGAATAATAAACTAAGCAAGTATTTAACTTTCATTTCATTTAAAAACTCTCAATATCATTAAGTTTTATTCCATTAAGTAAACCATGACAACAATAAAAAATATTTCGTAAAAATAAATATGGTTAAATATAATTTAAAAAATGAAGTCTAAGAAGACGCAAAATAATTTTAGGAAAAATAGAATTAGAAAAAAAAATATTTTAAAGCAATAAACTTAATGAGCATGAAAACCTTCCGACCATGACCTAATGATAAGAATGCACTTTTCAGAGTGAGAGGACTCGAGTTCTAGCTCCTTAATGAGCAATGGGTGATAAATGTTCCACCCCTGTTTATTGTATGCCCATGTGCTGTGGTGAGTGCTTGAGAATTTTCCAAATTGTTACAGGTGAATACGGATCAATATTCATGAAAAATTCTCTCGGAATACAGAATGAGACTTATCTTCAAATGCTGGAATAGGCTGCAGTCATGAGTTATTAGCTACGAGATATCAGAATTAAATGGGCGTGTACATACTACCAGCATATTGATTACATAAAAATATGCCAAGTTAATTAATCATTAACTGAAATAAATGGTAAATTTATCTAATATTATTCAACAGCTGTGAATGAAGTTCTAACCAATCACTCTAAATTGTATAATCTTAACACCCACGCTGTTTCAAGCACGCAGTTACATACTGTGAAAATTGAGAAATTCTTCAATTGTATAAAGCTTTATACATTTGAAGAAAATTTAAATACGAAAATTTTGGTAAGAAAATTTATATCCACATAAAAAAAATTAGATTTCGCGTAAATTTGAAAATCCTTGCATTGTTCTATGAACTTCTTACTTGCAAAATGCATTATTTGCATTAAATAAAAGTGAAAGAAGATTTTAATCGAATGAGGATCATTTACATCTCCGCAAGTTACCAGTTTCATAGGTTAAAATTGGATATTGTGTACTGTTGGCCATTTTAGTGTCGTAGAAGAAATGCAGGAAGCCAACTATAATGAATGTATAGCTGTATTAGTAAGTTATGAAACGTTGATTTTTTTCATTACTGTGTAAAAAATAAGTGGCAGTTTCGGTATAAGAAATCAGAAAAACACAAAAAATAACATTACAAATTAATAATACATAAAAATAACAAAAACACTTTTGGATTATTTGAGACTACATATTAGACGTGCAGCTATTAGCATATCCTTTATTTTACACCATACGTTTTTAAACAGTTTACAAAGAAAAGATAAGGCTGAAATACGAAAGACAACGAGCATATTTTTTCTCATTTGCAAAAACATTCCAAATTTGATTTAAAAATCTTAATTTTGACAATCTTCATTCATTTTTCGTTCTATAAAGAATAATCTTACGCAAGAAAACATTATGGTGATTTTGATATTACGTATGGATCAGACATTACATTAATTTATGTAATCTTACTTCTGAGAGGCCAATTTTTTTTCTTTGTCTATTATTAAAACTATTCCGCTGATATTTTTCTTAAAAAAAGTTGATATTGATTGATTGATTGATAAAGATGTCTTTACAGCTTAAATGCACTGACTGTTGAACACGATAAGTTAAATGAATAGTTCTGATTCGTTATAAAGATATCGAGGGAGTTAGCATTGACTTCAACAGGCATTCTGTTATTGAAGAAGATTGAAATTCCAGAGGAGTCTGTACAGTTTCCGGATTAGTCTGACATCGAAATCTCTTGGAATACTATTAACTGATTATTGTAAATAACTTCGATGTCTTATGCAAAAGGGCAGATTATTCTTCAGAGATTAACGATATTATCTATAATATACTAAAGTACGGAAAAGTGCATCGTAACAAATAAAGGGTGGCCTAAAATACTGTGGGTGGTAAATGGATAATAACATTTTGTCCCCACTATTCGATAATTTGGATATAAATTTATAATATCTTCGATTTTGAAAAGTGAGTGTTTCAAGAACTAATCCTCCATTATTAAACTTTGTAGCATCCATATAATAACTATATTCATATGAGTGATAGCATGTAAAATTTTTTTTATAATTTAAAGAAGCATATTATCTACCATAGTAAAGAATTTTATTAAATTAAGCATGAGTTAAGACTTCACACTTAAAATAATTAATTAGTATTAAACATTAGGGAAAGATACATAATTTCATGACTACTTATTAACTATTGCATTTATTTTTTTCTTTATTATTCTGAAGCAAGAAATAGAGCGTAATATAAATATTTATCAAACAATAAAGGGAAGAAAAAAAAAATGGTAAAAACGAAAGTTTATCTTGTAACAAAACTTGCTGTCTGAGGATGCAAGTACGCAAACTTACGTATTTCTTCTTAGCTAAATGGAGCAAGAAATGCAGAACTTTGAAATATGTAAAGGTTTATCTGGGTCACTGTCTGACCATTTCATCACAAGATAAACTCTTGATGATGCGCAAATACGTGGCAAATGGTCCCAAAGCGGAAAAGTAGCAAAAAAAGGGTGTCGATGTAACGGCATGAAGCGAGTACCACCTGCGAGACCCATGCGACAGGTGGTGAGTGGTAACGGAAACTGGCCTACGCACGCCAGTGCACCCCCTCCATGCGATCTCCCTCGGGTTTTATCATTTAGTTTTTAATTTGCCCTTAAAGTAAATAGACTTGATAGATAGACTTTTCGGAATCACGTGAGAGCTTTAAGAAATATACGCATGAAATATTTATGTTTAATATTTTCATTTAATATTAGGTAAAGTTAAGACCAATAAAGGATAAATAAATAAATAGTATTTTTGAACTCATTTCAAAATATATTTCATTTCATTTAATATAATAAAAAAAATGAAATTTTTTGGTGTGTTACGTTATAGTTGTTTTATACTGTGTTTCTAACCTACTCTTCAAATTTACTAATTATATTTGAATAATGGTTTTGTTAATAAGAGCTGTAAACGCAAGTAAAGACTATTTATTTACGTCAATAACAACTAATGTAAAACGATAATATTTGATTTTCTTTGCTTTTTATTGTTATTTTAATTACAGAAACATTATGACACCCCGTAATACCTTCTAGAAGGATTGAAAGTCGAATGGTTAGCACTCGGGTCTTTGGATCTGCAATTCATAGGTTCGAATCGCATACTGGTCTTGGATGCTTTGTAGTAACTCAGAATTCACATTAAACTGTAAAGGTTTTTGTCTAACACTTGGAATACGTGTACAAAATTTATTAGTGAGAGGCAAATAAATAAACTATACACCGGAGGAATTTTTATAAATAGGATATTTCTGCTTTGTAAGAAATGAAACCCGAGACATTTTCCAAGCATCTTTTTCAACATATAGGTGCAGAAATGCAATGTCCATCTCCTGTTATTCGACAGAACCCTGGACTCCCCCCCCCTCGAACAGCAAAGTTTTATCAATAGACCATTATGAAATTATATTCAGTGAGGACGTTATTATTTTATTTGAGTCAAAGATGCCAAAAATACAAGAGAATTAATTTCCTTTGCCTATTATTGTAATTTCAATGAAATTAATACGGAAAATATATTACAAAAACTTTCTAATTGTTAATAGTACTTAACATTGTCTATTCCATTTTATGAAACTATTTATTAATTAACTTTCAATTTAACCAACGAAAAGGATATACGGTAATTGAATGTAAGTATAATATTTGTTACATACAAACTTTCCTTCAACTTATAACGTCAAATGACGGAAAGTTTAAAAAAAGAATTTTGGAAGTGTCAATGTGTTCCTTTTCATATGTGTAAAAAAATTTGGAAAAAGTAAGTTGAATATGTTATGTTAAAATTTTTCTTTGAATTAAAATTATATTTGAGCTATATTATTTATTTATATATATTATTTGTTACAATCTCCTAAAAGAAAACGATGACATATTTAATAAAAAATTTCTGTAATTTATGTAGTTATGTTTCACTATTTTAAATAAATTAAGATATTTATAAGAAAAATACTCAAAAATATATATAATACCCAAAATAAACGAAGTATTTTTATTCATTGTTTAATGCATATTATTGCTAAAATTTTGGCATGAAAACAAAACACCGAGCAATAGAGTACTTTTTCAATAATATCTCATTCTTTGTTTAAAAGTAATGATATCTAAAATTTAAACGAATATTAATTAAGTTAAAACGCAAAATTCAACTTTATCTGGAAGTAAAAACATGAATGAAAAGGAAATTTGAACATTTAAAAAATCGGAATCTATAATTTTAAAAAATGCCTAAATTGTTCATGTTGCTTTGGTCAAGAAAGCAGATTTTAAATGAAAACATGCTGCTTTGGAATAAAATGCTCATCTGATCAAATTTGGCGCAGAGCACTCAGAAGTAGCCTCATTAAAAACTTTCGCTCTGAAAGCATAAAAGTGCGTATCCAAGTACAAGAACACAACCCTTTAGTGTGACCATGACCGTTTAGCATTCGCCTTGAATGGACGCAGCGTGTTTTGTTTCCCGTTAAAACAACGGTCGATGCCGAGCGCGGTGTAGGGGCGCGTGTCGGGGAAATACCGTTGCTAGCCCCGGGGCATCTCGCCGGACGGGGGAAGTGTATGAAGTTATTATAAACACGCTACGGTTATATTTCCGCCGCCTTTGGCCGTATCGCCTTTCGAGGGCCTCTTGCACGACCCTTGACCCGCTTTCCATTAATACTCTTACTTTTTCCAAGATCACTGACATTCTCATTCTTATTTATTGAATTAGCAGAACTCCTGCTCTGTCAATAACATTCATTTCTTGTGCTAAGCACTTGTAAGGAAGTGTGCAAGGATTTTAAATATAGATTATTAGTGTAATTAGTAAACAACTGTTGTCAATTATTTTCTTCCCTCAGAGATTTCGTAATGTATATGTTTTAATATGTCTTTTTCAACTGCTGTTTATAGTTTTTGCCGATTTCTCTTAACTTTGATGTACATTAATAATTTTTACTTTATTCATTGTATCAAAAAATTAAATATAAGTTAATTTATGATTTATGCATGATTTATAATAAATTACTTTTCTCTTATCTTGAATAAATTTGTAGAAAATTTAGAGGAAAACATATCAATCAAAACATGCAAAATGTATGTGGTTCCGGTTAACATAATTTTCTTTGGACAAAGTACTATAAGAAATATAATTAAGTAATCCCATTCACTTTCAATTATTAAAATTTTTTAAACAAAGACAATTCTTAATTGGGTTTTTTTAATAATTTTTTTAAATTTATTTATTTGTTTTATGCATTGCAATAACCAGTTCTCTTCTTCAATATTTTAAAGTATTAAATTTATTTGTGTTATGAAATGAACATCGATCTGCAAAACATTCATAGAACTTATAAGCAGACATTTCATTTTCTTATTCCAGCATAAAAATATTATTTAAGAAATAAAAATTTAAAGTTTATTCTAACTTCTCATTCTATTTAAGAACAAACTGTTACAACGATACATTGGAGCAGCTTTCTAAAGCAAGGATACATAAAAAAAAATAGTTATATGTATCGCTAATCAATTGAAAAACAAACTGAAAATTTCCCCATGATTAATCAAAATGATTAATAATATCTTTAAATAAGGCAACGAATTGCTTGAAAAAAACAAAAAACTCTTATATTTTCATTATAATTAAGGTATTCATTATATTCCCTATTTTTTAAAATTCAAAAAAGTTATTATTTGTAATATTTACAGGAATTCAAAACAGGTCACTTGTTAAATTTTACAGAAAGAAGACTTTTTCCTATAAGTTATAATTCTATTTTGATGTCAATTTGCAATTTTGATTTTGCAAAATGATGTCTAAATTTTCTTATATTTTCTCACTTGTGTGATGAAAATCGGCAAAATGTCTTGAAATTAAGATATATTTTATGAATAAAAATTTTATTATATAATTATTAATTTTCATTATAGATATACTTTCATTATAAGTGACATTTTGTGGACTTTGAAAAATACTTTATATATTATTTGAAGATACCATTAAAATAAAAAGAAAACACTAAATACTTTCTAGAAATTGCTTAGTTTCAATCCGATTGTTAATGATATGCAGTGGAATTCCACTCAAAGGAAATTCTTGTAGCTCTTAAAAATCAAAGAGTCTTTAAGGATTAAATCTAATTCTTAAGAGAAGGTTAGGTTTTGAACCTAATCTAATCGGAATTGAAACTTTTTTGTTAAATACTGAAAAGAAAAAATTATTTCAGAAAATTTGACGCACTCATAGAGTGATGAAAAATAATCAATCCTTTTTAAAGTGTGTTGGTAGCATGAACACTGTAGTAAATAAGTTTTAATATTTTTGTGGGTAGAAAGTTAATGAATTTATCCCATTAGAACCAAACGTTTTGAAGAAGAAAGTAGAACGGAAAATTAGTCACGATGTGATTGTCTAATAGTATTGACTCTTTTTACGTAAAATTTATTTATGTGTAGAAAAGTAGAATTTAGTTCGAGAAAAGATGAATTAAAATAAAAAGATTATAATTTAAAATTAAATTTTAGAAATATAAAAAATAGAACTAAAGAACTGTTCATCATTTCAAAACAAAAAGAACCTGAGGCATTCCAATGTGTGTGTGATAAATAATTTATATAATATTAAAATTTTAGGCTTTTGTTCACATCAGCTTATATTATACTTTCTTCTCTAATGGCAGTCTATATTTCTCTGCCACAACAAAGCCAGAAATTGGAATTTTGTAGTTACCCGGTGGGGAACCGTAAGCCAAGTAGCGGAGGTGAGTAGTATTACCCAAGCCATATCACCACAAATCAGTTTGCAGAATGTGCCACATTTATTCATTTATAATTTCAAAAGAAAGGACAAAGAAATGCACAGAGAAAGGAACTTTCAAACCCGAACTTGGTTTCCAACTCTGGATCAATACCCTAGGAGACAAAACGCTATCCATTCAGCCATCAACCGGCGCTTATGTTATGCACGGAATATAGTTATACAAAAGATATAATGGTTAACTATATATATATATTATATATATATATATATATATAATTAGCAACTGGAAAATTCAGAATATCAGTGTTTGTTCATTGCATAATGAGTAATTCTCTTTATTTAAGCATTTAAAATTAAAAAAAAAATCATAATTTAATTTATCCTTTTTAATGTAAATATCTGATGCAGAATTGCCCAGCTGCTAATTGTGACATTTTAAAATTCTTATCTCAGTTTTAGCATTGAATTTGATTGAAAATATTTACAAATAAATTATTTTGAATCATGGAATTACCGAGTATTTGGAAAAGCTAATAATAGGAGACATACTTTTTATCCATATATTCTTTTATTTTTTGATAACTTCTTTGCTTGAAAATAGCTATATTTTCTTATGGATGCTGAACTGGGAAATTTTTTAATCTCGGAATTTGAAAAATACTAAAATATTCTGAATATCCTGACATTCAAGTTATAATTTTTCGCCTAACGCTATTTTCATTTATAATTATTATCGATAATAATAATATTTAAAGGCCTTAAACTACAAGAAAAACTTGTTTTATTAATGTATTTCATCATTTTTCTAAAAGTGCATTTTTTATTTTGTCAATTATTATCATCTTCATTAACGCAGGATTCTACAGAAATCTCTTATGATCCCTATAATTTCCTTCAAGAAAGTGAAAATAAATTAAGGCACAAGATTACTTCATTGGGATTGAATGCTTGAGAGTTCAAGAAGGAAACAAAAAACTATTGTCGCACAAATTTTACTGCCCCATATTTTTATAGTAAATGCATACATATGACTGAAAAGTCACAGATTTTTTTTCTCAATGAAATCTTTTTGAAGAATGTGGGAGAGAATTCCGTGATTTACCAGAAGTTATTTTAGAAGAAAATAAACAATTATATACTACACAGTGTTTGAAAAACTTTTATTTTCTTTCTTAGTCAATGATGGTTAAACATTTGTCTTCGGGCAAAAAACGTTAAATAACAATCAACAATTCACATCATTTTTGAATACTAGACATTCCTTACACAACAAGTCCTCTTCACAATTTCAATCACTCACCAACCATATTAGCAAAGAAATCAACGAATTTACACATAAAATTATTCAAAGAAATCCTTTATCTAAAAATTGACATTTTATTTAATTTTTATTATTGTAAAATTGACAATATTTTTATGAGTTAATAATTCTATAAGTTTTCCAATTCTATAAAATTATTTGAAAAATAATATCCCATGAAATATTCTATACAATTTAAAAACCAATGACTTACAACCCGAACTGTGTATGTGCAATTCGCTACTTATTGAATATCGTAATTTTTATTGATTAGGTTGAATGACACACTCACATTTTATCTTTATGGCATTTTATACTTCAGCCTAAGCCATTTTAATTTGATAAAAAATAAGGATTGCTCCCATGAGTCAAGCTGGCGTGAAGGAATGCTGTGTCGCTCAACCCTCAGAATGTTGCCTCCAGGAACCCGTGCGCTTTGTTTTTCCAGCTGAAATCATTATTTACAAGAGATGTTTAAAATAGTTTCTAAGCTTAAAAGTTTGTTAAAAAACATTTATTTTGTTTTGGAAGAATTCAATATCTGCGGAAAATTTTTATTTTGGTGATAAAAACATTAAAAGCATTTATGATAGTTATTCCTTTTGAATGGCTATTGGGTGAGTTTGACATTCGAGTTTTGAATTTATCATGCTTATACACATTGGTTAATTGTATGTACATCGTGAGCAGTTTAACTGTTGGTCTCGATCCAATTAATTCTTGCGTGCTGAAAGGAACCATGTTCAGCGACAAACATATCAAACCAAACTTAGTTGCGGTGTAAATATATAAAATTGATATATTGTCGAATCAGGATTATTAGACTTTAATAGAGGAATTACTAAAAATATTCGATAAAACTTAGTACAGGTATTTATTTATCAAATGTTATTTATTACTTCACTCTGAACAAATTTATCTAATTTGATCAATTTAGAAACTGATTATTTTTATGAAAACTTTTGAAATTTATACAAACATAGCACTTTTGTGCGATGTGAAATATAAACCAAGGTGTTATTTAAATCACTAGAAATAATATATATAATAGGATTCTTACAGTATTCTTTGAAAATAAACATTTGGAACACGAAAATAGTAAGGATTGCCTTGAAGCAAAGGAATTCCGGTCATCTATTTTGGTCTTCAGTGCGATCGTTCATGGATTCGACCCCCATACCATCCATCAATGCTTTTAGTTTTAAAATGCCCTTTAAATGGTATATCCCAGGTGTGTGTGAATTGGTCTTTTTGTAAAAGAAGCTACCAAACAGCGAAAACTCTAGCTACATAGGCATGTAATTGCACTAACTTTTCAAAGATTAATATAATTTTTATAAATAATTTCAGTCAAGTGATAAATACGATGCATAACAATGTTTCGACAGTAGTGTCAGGAATGCATTAACTTTCTCAGAAAAATGCTCTTCATTTCGTTGTATGTTCGGCACTTTTGTAATTTTATTATTATTTTGGATACAAACACATTATTCGAATATTTGAACAAAACAATACAATATTGTTTGAATGATTTTACGTTTTCATTAAAAATGTTTAAAAATTTGATGGTATCTGATGATAAAATGATAATGACTTTAAAAGTGATTTATAATATTTTTATAGATTTATTTAAAATTCCAGATTGATACTCATCTGCAATAAAAGAATTATTTAAGTAAAGTTATTTAAGTATAAAGAAAGTTTCCCTTTACCTATTTATACAAATTTACTTTCTACTTTTTGATTAACTTAGTTTTTAAAGCTGAAGTAATGTGTTATGATGTTTCTCGATATTTAAAGCTTGTTGAATTTATTTAATATTTAAACTAGCCAAAATTTATTGTAAGTTAGGAGAAAATTAGGTTTAATATACTCTAGTTATTTACTTTCTAGTTTTATATAGTTATTAACTTGTTTTATAAAATTTAAAAATATCGAGTTATATTATTTTAACTTGAAAAAATTTAATTTATTGAAATATTAAACCATTCTATTACAATACTACTATCAATTATAATAAATAAAATCTAAATTTCAGTTACAATTTTATTAAAAACATTTATTTACCTTGCATTTGATTACATTAAACTCTTTTAAGGCTATACTTTTAATTAAATATTTTTATAAAAATATTAGTAGACATTTTATTTGTTCAACATTCTTACATGATGTCTCCTTTTCATAATTCTTTGTAAAATCATAAATATTTATGTCAAATATAAAAAAACTACGACGAAAATTGTTAATGTATATGAATAATGACTTTTATTTATATAAATATGATATTCTTAATTAATAAAAATATTGACTAATTTATATATCCTTTTTCTTATTTTTATGAAATATTTTAGATTTCTTAATACGTTAAATAGATGCTTCAAAATTATTAAGAAACTTTAATTTTGTATATAGATATTCGTGTAAACAAATCGAGTGTTCATTCTTACTAATTATTAGCCTTCTTAATTATATGTGTATTGTTATCCCTTGTTAGAATTGATTATATTAAAGAATCATATCTATTTATTTGTATAAAGAAATGGTCTCTTTTAAAATAAAGGAAGTACTTCTGTTGATGCGTTTTAAGAAATGAGCTCTTTGTTACAGTTTATATTATAAAATACATCAACATTCCCTAACTAATAAGGCATGATGTTTAGAATACTCATGCAAACCTTCTTCTTTGTCTTATGTATGTAGAACTCGTAGTTGATGGTAAAAAATCTCATGATTGTATCAAACTCAAGTATTAAATGCAAAACAAATAGTTTGAATGGAAAATGAAACAAAGATGAAAAAAGAAATTAAATTAACTTTTTTAGTGTTATATTAACAATGTTTGTTGCTATCGTTAATAGTTTTTGATGAGGAATTTGTTAAACAACGCAATAAAATTCGTTTTATGAAACGAGATTAAGAAGCATTTACAACAAATATTATTCCTGCATACATGATTTATATACATATTATATGCAATTAGCATCAGAATCCGTATCAAATGCGAAATAATTTGAAAAATGACATTTTGCTAACCCTAAAAGTCGAGAATCTAAGATGGCGTAAAATGAGTTCCCACGATATAATAAAAGATTTCATAAGACAAATTATTTTTAGAATACATTTTTTCAACAAAATATCTTCTTTCATGATATTTGATGCAAAATACAATAATTTTAAAATTATTTGAGTTTTGATCACATTAATTACTCAATTCATAAGGATTGCTCCCATTTAGAAGCAACTGATTTGAAGAGTAACTAAATATTTTTTTAATAATGTAAAGAAGAATTTCGTTTAAGTTTTAACTAAAAAATTAATATCTTACAACAGAAAATTAAATTTTAAAATGCTTTTCTGTTTGCTGTAATTAATTACACAATATATTTTTAAAGCCCAAAATTCAGATTAATATCACAATAGTGTATTTCATTTGATTGTGAGGGTGTAAAATATCGAAGCATTGCGTAAGCATTTGCGTTTATAATTAATACTAGTTATATACACACATCGCTTTTAAGGAAATACGTTTGCAATGATTTAAAGATAAAAATATTAAATATTACAGAAAGTAAACGCTTTATTTATATCAATAACTAATATAAAGATTGTTGGAATCAAAAACTGACAAGTTCCTTGAAATTAAAAATTACTTGCGATCGTCTTAGTCAACAACGATTACCAAATTTAGATGTAAATACATGGGTTTATTTTGCTCCTTAATTGCCTTTTTTCTGCACACAAGGTCTAACTGCACAGAAACTTATAATTCAAACCACAACTACAAGGACTCACTCACAAGTCGTTGAGTAAAACGCCAGAGTTCTAACCACACCATGCTCAGCGGGTGATATAGGATATATTACACACGAATTTAATTGGAATTTAAAATTAATGATAGTTTACTATCATTAATTTGAAATGCCAAAATAATCAAATTCAGAACGTTCCAAAATAGTCTATAGCAACATTATCTTTATATCAACTAAAGATTTATCGGTAGAAAGACAAAATAAATACTTTTACCAATAATGGTCTTGACAGTCATTACAACATGTTAGTTTAGTTAACGTACAATAAATAGCATCATACCAAATTGAGAGTAACACTCAAACAGAGTCGTTTATAATAGAATATACCATCGATTACAATGAATCCTTCCTTTCATGAGATCCGGATAATCATGGTCACAACACTGTATATGATTCTTGATAATTGTTGTATTTGATAACGTAGTTTCCAACGATTTTCCTACTTTGAGCATAGTTCCTCAAAAATTCAACCGAGACAACATTCATCCATAGGCATGATGTATATAGCACTTCGATTGAATTAAAATTGTTATAAGATACTGTCTGTCTTAGAAGAAAAACAACAAATAGGCTCTTCTAGCTACAGTGGTGTGGTGCATAACTAAATATCGATATTCGACATCTAATTACTTAATAGTGTTTGATTAATCATTTTTTAAAATAATCTGTTTAAATTGTTATGTGGCCTTATTTTTCAGTCGGCTTTTATTTCAGTTGTCAGCTATTCTTTGGAAGGTAAAAATAAATAGCTAGGAGTCTTTTTTAGGTTTTCCCGATATTCAATAAGATTTAAATCAGGCAAGTACGGTGGTCAATCTATTCTTAAATACTTTTACATTCTATCTTCCTTTCTCTACACCATATATCATCCCTGAGAACAAAATCAGGAGCTGTAGCACCACGAAAAATAACAATGACAAATGTGATGTCTTGCCTGCTTGTTCCATTCTAAGCATACGAGCATAGCAGGGTTTCATTTCTTGATGATAGGGAGACAATAGTACAGATTCCTTTCTCCTTTCACATCAACAGCTGTTAAGAATCGTTTTACTGAATGACACAATTATTATGGTGAAACAGTGAATTCCAACCAGATGCCCAGCCTTTATGTATTCTATTCTATTGTCAGCATTGATGGCAAGGAGCTGCGGTCATTATAATCACTTTCCAGGATGATCGGCAAATCGCCGTCTACCCATTCTTTCTCAACCGATAGGGTACAAAAGAGTTGCATAGCTATTGTAAACCTGAGAACTAGTTTGTAACCATGCCAATCCCTGAAAGTATTTCTCATCGTTCGATTTCTCCCCTGCAGTGTAATATATCATCGAATACCATTTTAACCTTGAGGCCGATTATAACCAACATTAGTTGCACCACCAGAAGGCCTTGTTAATGATTTCTGAAAAGCTTTCCCATCTTTTGAAAGAAAACTTTTGTCAATATAAAACTCTTGACAACATAAAGACTTGACAATAAATGACCAAGACTTTCAAGAATGGTAATCTTTCTACTAAATGCAAAGATGTCTTGACGTTTTTCTGGTATGAGAAATTGTAAAGGCTTGGCAATAGTGTACTTACAATCTCACTTTCGTGAAGGAAAAACATCTTCAGAATATTTTACAAAAGTTACTGAGCTGCAGAAAAATTTAAAAATCAATTTGTGTTATAAAAGTTATTTTATGTTGACATGCTTTTCTCCTTAGAGATACATGTAAGAAAAATATTCACTCAAATGTAAATTTCAACAAATAACATTTGCGTACATCACAAAATATGAGAAGCATGTTGTTAACATATTAATATAAATTAATTTCAGTGCTTTAGGCTTAAATTGAGTTCGGATTTATACATTAGAATCAAATTTCACCTTATGTGTTTTGCTGCATACAGATATTCTTATTCTAGTTATAGCATTGATTTAGTGATAACCGAAAACTTTAAATTGGTTTTTACCTCCGTTCTTCTTTCCAAATATTCAGCTTCTATTTATGTTAGTCTACTTAGAATTTTACGGTGTGTAAAAGAATATTTTTTGAAACGTATTACAAAATAAGAAATTTCAAAAAATATTTTAAGATTTTCAGTTTTTTTTAAATCTACATTCAGTATTTTTGAAGATAGGATTTGATTTGTATGTCCCTCAACTGTCATTTTTTGCACAGAGAGGACAATTTGACCCGGATCTTCGGTTTAATGAGTGGAATCAAAGTCACAACAAGTATTCGCGCTTAAGGTAAGAATCAAACCTATGAACTATTCAACCAAAGACAAGTAAGCTAACCATTTGTCTACCAGCTCTTGACGATCGGAAGTATGTATAAAAATCACAGATATACAAATAAAACTGCTTACTACTGAAGAAGTTTAAGGTAGATTATTTCTGTTATTTATATATAAGAAAATACAACGATATTACGGAAGGAATGCTGAAAATGTAACAGAAAGACGCAGATTAAGTGATATTCATACCATGGCTAGGATTTGTGTTTGCTTAAAAATTTTGCTGTGTTATATTATTGACGATTTAGTTTCCTTCTGGTTTGATTTTGACGTTTAAAAGAAAAATATTTATTTGTATTGTTATTATGATCTTAAACTTTCCACTACAGCATATCTGATGTTTTTCTGAAACTATAATTTTACGATATAAATACAAAGTATCATTTCCTAGCATTCATTCAATAATACATTGTTCAAATTATCACATTAAGAAAAATAAATTATCTTATTTTTCTTAATGTGATAATTTGAATCCATCATTTTTGTATTTCAATAGTTCTAATAAAAATTTCATTTGAAGAACATTATTTTCACACGATTTGTATTTTTTACTTCTGTCTCACACAATTCGCACGTAAGTTAGAGACGTAAGTGAATAAGGAGAGTTGAATATATTTCTGGTAAAAGCGACTTGACGACGCGTTGTCGCTCTGCGGAAAAAGTCAAATTACATACCTGGATCCAGCGGTTAGGCTAATAAAGGCCCCCTTCAACTGCTACTTTTTCCTAACCATCGTGGGAGGGCCATCCCTTCTCGATGACACATATGGTAAAATATGTGAAAATTGCAGCAAAGATTTGGCTTTTTTCTTTTTTGAGATTGTTCTTTAATTATTCAGTGGATTCTGTACAATGCCATTTCAAAATATAATTTTGTATTGGAACTTTCAGTTAAAAGAATTAAGAAAAATTGTTGCTTCAAGAAAATTGTTTGGTCTTTTCAACTGTGAATTACAGAGTGTTAAAAATGGAAGTGAACAAAGAGAAAATTCGGTATATTCTACAGTTTTTCTTTGAAAAAGGCAGGCAGTTAAAATTGTGAATGGTGTTTATGGTTTCGATACTGTAATAGCCTTCGCGCAATTTTCGTTCTATCCATTCCGTTTAGGTATTTTTGGTATCGCACACGAGTGTAACGTCATCAAAAATATCGATGAAAATTATCGCAGTTGACCGCATGTTATCCCCCATAACCTAAAAATCAACCTCAAAACAGTTTTAATACTTTTTCGCATGAATCGGAAACAAGTTACATAAAGTTGAAGTAAAAATAATAGATTTCATTTTCTTAAGCTTAATATTAAGAGTCGTATTACAGATGTAATTAATTACAAGTCAGACAGTTAAAATCGTGAATGATGTGTATATTTCTCCAATAGCAAACTTCTTGAAATTGTGGTTTTGTCCATTCCGCTTAGGTATTTTCGATGTTAACCATTCACCTCGTACTAGTGAAAACGTTGTAATAAATGTCAATAAAATATCAGAAATTATCGAAGTTGACAGCGCGTTACTTGTCGAAGCGTTGACCAGGACCTAAAGACTGACCTTGAAACAATTTTTAACTTTTTTCACAAAGTGAATCGGAAACAAGTTACATAAAGTTTATGTAAAAATAATTGGATTTCATTTACCCAAATTAATAGGAAGAGTCGTAATGCTGATGGCAATTATTTTGAAAAGCAGATTAAAGAGCCGGATATTCCATGCAAAAATAATATCAAGAAAACTAATACATTTATCGTTTTTAATTTCTATGGTATTATAAACAAGGTTTGCATAATAATAAAATAAATATTTCCTCTACAACAAATTGACTCATCGTTAGTCGAAAAGCAGTATAAAAGTCAATTTAATTATTTTTATATCTATACATTTTTTACGAATAAGGATCTGCTTTGTGTTTCTAAAACAAGCCAACGCACAACAAATAATTTTTTTTTATTATAAATACGTGTCTTCCTAAATTATTTAATAATTTAAAGTTAAGATGTAAAACATTCTAGTTTTATAAATAAAAAGAACTTTTTCTGGCAGATCTGGCATCTTTGTTAAGTTATGGTTTGATAAATATTTATGTTTTTAAAGACTTGATTGTTGCTTTTATTTATGGAATAAACAAAACAATAAGTAATAGTTTAAAAAAGATCATGACTGCCTATTGTATTGCTTAAGTATTTGTTTATTGTGATCTAGCTATAAAAGTAAACATTTTTTCAGTAATCTATACTCATACTACTTGTTTTTAAAAATTTTTTAAGTTCTCTATTTTTTAACGGAAAAACTCTAGATTTCTTAGAAAGGAAACTTGTATATTTTTAAAACAACTATTTCATTAATTATGATATATGTATATTTTTTATTATGATAAAAAAGATTTAAGTGATATTTGTGTAATTTAAAAAAATTCTCAAATGTTTTGAAGAAATATTTTCTTATTATTTGTTAAAAGGACTTTATCAATAGACTAAACTAAATTCTTCTCATACATTCATTATAAGTCTAATTGAAAAAACATAAAGAAAATTTCCTAATACAAAAATTTTTTTTGCAAATTTTGCAAAAGAAACAAATGTTTATTTTTTCTAATTTCTACAATAAAATTTTGCTTAAATATATTGCATATTCGAATATTTTTATTTTTACGTACTTATTATTTACATGATTTAATAAATTCAATTGCATATAAATTTCAAAATAAAATTATTTCTTAATTCTATATGTTTTATTTGCTGAAATTTACTTATTTTATTATTTAACGAACGAAATTTCTTTAATGGGATTAATTAATATTTTACTCAAAACACATTTCAGATCGAAAAGTGAATTTCAGTTTTTTAGTTTTTTTGACATTATATTTGATTTTGAAAAGAAGAAATCGATTATTTCTTCGGTCGATGACTGCAGTGTTCGATATCTCGTTAAGTATCGATAATATAATTTCAGATTTATGCTCCTGAGAAAGATCATATTTTGCGCTAAAAAATATTTTGCTTTTTCTTATTTGGTCCTTTAATTATAAGGTGCAGGGTATTAAAAATTGAAGTCGTCAAAGAGAAAATGAAGTACATTTACAGTTTTTCTTTGTCAAAAACAAGTCAGTCAGTTGAAAATGGGGAATGGTGTTTACGATCCCGCTACTGTAACAGCCAATTACGAATAATTTTGATTTCATCGATTCCATTCAGGTACATTTGATGTTAAATGTGCTCCTCGTACAGTAGGCGCATCTCCGAAATCACTCATAAAATAACAAAAATGTCCGAAACTGACTAAACTTGTTAGCAGCTCAGAAGTTAAAGTTAGCAGTCCAGAAGTCAGTCAAAAAATGGATGAAATCATTTGAACAAAGTTAACTAAAATTTGCAAATAAAACCTCAAATAAAAATAATGGATTTCTTTTTTCCCAACCTATTATAATATAATATTTACCGAATATTTTTCGTATCCCTGTTAATCGTTGGGAAATACATCTGTCACATTACTGAATTTACTTGGTTTATTGCTGAGAAATGGAAATTTCTTTAGTAATTTAGTAATGTAAATTAATATTCAAACCAAGTTTTATATTAAAATATTCAAGTCCAGTTTTTATTTTAAACTTGCATTTTTGCATCACTAATTTCTATTTGGTGATCGTATCCTGAATATTGGTCGTATAACTCTCAATCTTTGGTAAGTTTATCAGTCACATTACTTTTAAATGCCAAGTTACGTTATGAATATTATGAAACAAACATGTGAAAGGTCTTAATATTTGATTATTAAAGTAATATAATTTTAGGAAATAAAATTACTTACAACTTATAAATGAAAAATAGGTTTAAAACTCAAAAATATTGTCAGTTTAAAAAATCAGAAAAAATGATTTTACGTTCAAAAGATAACAATTTTTTAAAATTTATGTATAAACAACATGAAAATAGAATAAAAACATCAAATCGAGAATTGAAATTGAAGAATATCTCAGTCAATATGTGGGCAATTAGCCACTGGTCTTTTTAACAGCTATTGGAATCCTATCCCAACTTTTCGCATCCAGACAATAAAAGGATCGTATCCAGGAAATTAAAAACATATATGAACATGTTTTCAATTGCCTGGATTAAACTTTAAGCCATGAGTCTCGGTTGAAATAACCCTAATGTGCAATCACTAACCCTTGAATAAGAAACAAACCAATTACAGAAACAAAACAAAAACGAACTCTAGTAGTTGTTACGAACTGTGATTAGTAAACAAACACAAATATTTTGTTAATTTCGGGAAAAAAAAAAGAGAATGATTCGAAAGATCACAAGTGATCTTCAACGAATGCACATTTTTTTGGGGAGGGGGGAATCTTCCTATACAGGAAACTGTGATCAACTTAAAAAAGTAATGGAATGGTACTATCATGTGACCGTTCCAGGTGTTGACAAGAAAAAATTGCTGTGTGTTTATGTGGTTCTTGGTAACATCATTTAAATCAATTTTCTTGCGGTAGACCATTTTCTTCTTTTTTTTCACAGATTTATTTACCTACCTGTCGAAAGGGCAGCAGATTTTGTTTCTCAAAGCTGCCGCGAGAGTCATTATTGTTTGGTAGGGGTAGCATTTAGGGCGGTGTCATGGGTTGAAGAGCCACAAAACTCATCTATCTTGTTAATGACATCTTCATTACAGCATAGAGAAGCGTCGTTTCTTCTGCTGCGCTCACTGACACTTGCTTAGATTGGATGACCTTAAGGTAATATCAATCAAACAATACATTCTTATGCCTTACGTTAAGGCAGCTTCAAAAATACCACTTTTTGAATACAAATGGGCTGGAAAAACTGAAAAATTCTGCAAATCTGTCCTGATAAGAATTGCTTCGTGAATATAATTTTTAAATTTATTAATATTTTGAAATTAAATGGGTAATATTTAAGTTTTTTCTATATTTTTATATGTTTTTTGTTATTTTAACGTAGCAATTTTATTTACAGGCTTGAATTAAATATTACATTATTATTAACAGTATTATATTATTAAGAATAAGCCTAATTGAATATTTCAGTGTTAAATTTTTTAAAGCAGAAAAAATGACTATTAAATTTTTTACTGAATTTATCCAATGTTTTTATTCTTACCAGATTTCAAAATTCGAAAGCAAAAAATGTTTTAGAAGTTTTATATTTATTAAAAAAAATAATTTTTACTTCTTACATCACATTTTAATTACTATTTCTTACTCGCAATTAAAATTTCCAGGTAAGGCATGTGATGATTCACATATAATTTCCCTTATTTTGAATTTTCTTAATACTAAAATTTATAATCTCAGAGTTACAATAAATGAAATTATATAATAACTTACTTTGACAATTTAAATTTTAAATAAATATTGGCCATGAACACTTTATTTTTAATAAAATTATCAAAGAAATTTTACTCTTCAAATTTTTTTACATGTTTTATGAATATAATTAATTGAACATAAATCCCAAGGGTAAATTTGTTAATCCCAAGGGTAAATTTGAAATGTATTTTATGACTATAAAAAATAAATAAATCGCAATTCAATAATTAATTAGTAAATTAGATACTCGAACATTACTTAAAATTACCAAGCAAAAGAGTATTAAAATTACCAAGCAAAATAATACATAACCAGTACATACAAATTGAAATTTACAATATGAATAAATTTATATGAATATAGATGAATCGATAAAATGAAAAATGAATAACATTGAACTACCAACATGGCCAGCTTCATCAGGAGGTGTGGACTACGTTGGCACAATTTGTAGGAACTTATAAATTTTGTATGTGTTTAATTGTTTAACACTGTAATATTTGTAACATATATTAGGTTGGGGAAAAAGAAATCCATTATTTTTACGTGAACTTTTTGTAACTTCTTTCAGATTCGCTTTGTAAAAAGGTTTAAAACAGTTTTCATGTAGATTTTTAGGTCCTGTGCGAAGCTACGACTGCTGACATGCTGTCAAGTTTGATAATTTTTGATATTTTATAGACATTCTCGACGATGTTGTATCCATGCGAGGTGCATCTTTAGCATCCAAATACCCAAACGGAATCAACGAAACCAAAATTGTGCGTAACTGGTTGTTACAGTCATATATAGGACGATAAACACCTTTCACAATTTTAGCCACCTGGTTAGCATTTTCGCCGTTACAAGAGAAAAACAAAAATGTATCGAATTTTCTGTTTGTTGTCTTCCATTTTTGAAACCTTGTACTCGTAACTGAATTTAGCAAACAAAAAATTGCAAGAGGATATTTTAGTGTCAAATGTCACCTTTCCAACGAGCATAAATCTGAAATTGTTTGATAGATACCTCACGAGATAGCGATCACTACAGACGTCTACCGAAAAAATAATGGATAACTTTTTCCCCAAACTAATATAAATAAATTGATACTTATATTTCTTTCCTCTTTCTTCTTAAAGTGAATATTTAGTTATTGATGCATTAAAAAAATATTTTAATAATAACTATTATCTTTGAAAGTCTACAAGAATATTTTTCAAACTTATTCTCAATATCTCCCCTATTAATCAGAATACTCTTACAGTTCTCAACAACTGAACATGTAGTACATTCGGGAACCCGTATCAAGTTCTTTCAGTGTCTTCTCAAGAAATGTGGGAAAAAAACTTTTGAAATGTGGAAACATCTCTAATAGACGAGTCTCATTGAAGCGTGTAATTTGATGATTCGGGGAAGATGAGAGGTCGTCTTTTCAAAGAGACGCGATGTTGACAGAGGGAATCTCTGTCTCGGAACGCCCGTGACGCGTTTTATCTATCCCTTTTTTTCGAGGCGTTTGTATTTTTCTCCAAAAAGTCCTCCTTTCATCGGCATCGGAGGGTGGCCTGGATACACCCTTACGCGTCAATCGATGTTTTCTCGATTCATCTGCGTATCTTCTCATCTTCAAGAGACAAGCCCTCTCCATGACAGATACTCGGTTTATGAAAATCTTCCTCTTCCATTGTGGAACACCCGGCGTGTATTGGGAGCCCCTAGATGCCTCTATTAAGCACCCTCTTTTGTGCGAGGCGCTTTCAGAGATGCGGAGATCGGGTGTCCGTCTGGGCGGTCATGCGTGGCCCACCCCGATAAGTGATGGCGGAGGTGCAACGCCACCGGGAGTGGGTGCCACGGATTGCGTTCGATGCTTTGCTCCACATTTGGTGGTCGAAATGTCTGTTTGGAACCCAATTCTCTCCTCTTATTTTCAAGTAAATAAGTTTCCCAATGATGGTCCTTCCATAACATTGCAAAACTAATTGTATAAATATATTTTTTTTATATAGAATTAAAATATTAGCTGCAGTTTATGCATCTTATAAACACCCATATGAAGACACGAAGATAAGTTGATGTAATAACAAAATATGCATAATGGGCTTAGATCCAACAAAAAAAGCTTGAGTTAATTGAATTTTGCAATCTGAAGCATTGATATTCGTTAAAATCATATAAGATAACTCCAAGATGAAATGCTTGTAATATATGACAATAAGAATGTGATAGGAAAAAAAAAGTGTTTTCATTTCTGGGGCTTTTTTTTCCATGAATAACTGCAAATACATAGAAATATTATGATCTCGGTACTTTTGGATTCCGAAATAATTTTTAGTAGTGGCCCAAGCCTTACAGCTTATTTAGAAGTAAAGCCTCGCCCTTAATACAGGAAGAGTATTCATATTTGAAATATATTCATATTGAAGAAATTTGATTCCTTTTGAATCATATAACATTTCTAATTATTAAAATTATGTTCTATTTATTCTTTTATTTAGAAATTTAGCAGTTATCTAAATGAGGAATAGTTTATTTATATGATAAGAGATGCATTATTTAATCATATGTATGAAATTTTGCAAAATTTCTCACAAATGTATAGATATATACAAAAGATAGGTTTTCATTAAGAAAAGGATTAAAAACTTTTGATTGTAACATATTATTATTGATAATATATGCACAATCTTCCAATGGTTATCATGATTGACTTCGTATCTGCTGCCAACATCAAGAGGAATATGAAAGTATATCTTTGATTCATAACTGTTAACATTTGTTATTTAAAATTTAATTCAAGACAAATGAAGAACTCTTTTTACATGCATTTCATTTAAAAGGGAAGTTAAAATCTTTTCATGTGACTTAGATTGATAGATATGATCTGGTTGGTTTGTCTTGTACTCAATTTCTACATACTAGGACAAATTCAAACAGAGCCTATTTGTTGTATTCTAAAATATTACAAATGACAAAGTTTAAAGCAACACCGCAAAATTTCTATCTAATGAGCAATTGGTTTGTTTGTTTTTATACAATCATTTTCCTCATACGCAGTCCCATTGAACTCTTTTGAACTCAACTTACAGCTACGAAATATATATATATATATATATATATATATATATATATATATATATATATATATATATATATATATATATATATATATATATATATATATATATATATATATATATATATATATATATATATATTATAACTATGATACTATTATGTTCTTTTTCCAGTGAATGGGAAATGGAAGAGTGCCTTTGTAAGAGCTCAACATATTAAGTCTCTTTGAACCAATGAATTTAAAGTTTGTGACAAACTATTAAAAAGACTCGATATTTCTTTTTCATGCTAAGCCTTACACCTTTGAAGTCAGTGCAAATCGCTCGGTCAAAGGTAGACGAACAATGACTGTGTGTCTCATCTGCAAGAACCACCTTCGCCCCATGAACTCATGCTGCGCAATGAGATTCAATGAAAGCCCTGTGCGATAAAATGTTGAATTAAAAAGGGAGGATGACTACTCTCCGGCGTCCAATCCTCTGCTTTAATCCGATGCTGGTGTTCACTTTCTCCGCACGTCGCTCTCCAGATAGCGTGATCGGCGGCGTTTATTTATGTGTGCGCATCCTGGGCTAGTGGTCACGCTCCGCGGCCTCCCGTCAATGGGACAGGATGTCCCGTCTCATTCACCTCTCAACTCCTTCTGCCCCACCCCCTTATCTAATATGACATTTCTCTCTCTTTTTTGCGGATGGAGTGTAGGAGGCCCCCTTCCGTCCACGCGATTTTCAGTAGCAAAATTTTCCTCTCCCACTCACTGGACATGCCAGAGAATAATTTTTTCTCAAGATAAAAAAAAATGATGAACGGTGATTTGCGAAAATAAAATTTCTTAGATTTTCCTCAGGGCAAAATATAAAAATGAAATTGAAAGTAATTTACTCCAATTATATATTTCTTGATTTTGAGGATTGTACTTTCCTGTTATCAGGTATGGATTCCCAGAAATCGCCAAATCCTCGCTAGTTGGCGGAAAATTCTGTGGATAAAGATAATCTCCGGAATAATTGCATTATGGGTAAGGAAGTATAGAAAAATCCAAAGAATTAAAATGACAGATATCAAGTATTTCTAATCAAAATTATACAATTAAGAAAAGAAGAGAAAAGTGCAAATTTCGTCCAGGAAATTAATATTAGCGTAGAGTTATGAAAAATGATATCATTTAGTTCTCATATTGATGAAAAAAATTTTCAATTATATCAACTGAACGAAATATTACTTTGGTAAAGAGAAAATGTGACATCATTTTTTCGGCAATTTCGACAAGATTTCAATTAATCTGGTCTCAATAATGGAAAAGTACCATATAGATTTCTAGAAATGAAATATGTATATTTAGCACTACTTCGCAGAGAATATTATTATTAAATTATACTGTGAACTTAAATGCAAATAAATGTTTTGCTTTCGTGCTATGGTTATTTTATGCACGAGGAACATTTTAATTTAATTCAGTGGCTATAAGTAGATTCCAAGGTAGATCAAATATCGAAGCTTCTAATGGGACTTGAACTCACTAATTATTGAACTGAATGGTAAAGTGCTGTATTGAGCTGAAGGGTAGAGTACTGACCATTGACGGTAGGTAAGAAGAAATGCCTACATAAAAGTAAACGAAGTTAAATAATTAGCATTGAATAAAAAGTAAAGAATTCCTTGACTACAAAAAAGAAATGTGTCTATGATAAACCCTTTCATGTTCCGTTCCTGTTAAACATTTTATTACTCATTGAGTTGAGACTTACGGACTTTAGAGAAAAATAATCGTTGAGGAAAAGAAAATATAAATTACTCACAAAGAAAAATACAACTTTTTATGACAAATTGTATTTTAAGATTCATTTAAAAAAATTATATCGGAATTGAAAATTATTTAGAAAGGACATTGTTTCCATATGTGTACTGTGTGTTAGTATTTTTCAGTTTTACAAATTAGATATAAAGTATTTTCACTAATTTAGAAAAACTATTTATGCTTAAAACTACACATTAAAAGAATATTTTAAAATCATATATTATAGTAATATGCTTTGAGAAATTTGTTGAATTTCTCGGAAAACCTAGAATATAATTCAGAAACGTTTCTTTATTTTTGTGGAGGTTCCCGATTTTGATTATTCTATAATTCATTATTTAGTACTTGTAAATTCGTTTTTCAATAATGAAATTAATGAAATGAAATTGAAATGCTATCATAGTTGCTTTTAAAGTAAATAATTTTATTTAAGAAATTTAATAAAATAAGCATTTTTTATTTGTAAAATGATCATATATCTTCTTGATTGACTTTACAGCCCGGGATGAGTCTTAGACTGCCGGACAGTCTCTATCCAGACGGATCTTGTCTTCCTCTTCCAGTTGGTCATCTTTAAACATTTTTGGTCATTCAGCATATCATTCACTCAACTTGTTTTTAATCTTCGCTTTTGTCTGTTTGGTCTGTTGCACTTTGGGTTATAGAATACGAATTTTGCCACACGATTATCAGTTTGCTTCTCCGTGTGGCAGATCCAAGATAAACGCAGGGCTTTAATAAATTTCACTATGCATTTGCCTTTAATGATTGGTCCTTAAGCTGATTATATATAAATAAGATAGATAGACGGATGGATAGATAGATAGGTTATTCAAAGTAAAATGGAACTAAATAAAATATTTGAAAGTTATTTGAGTGTATATCTCGCAATTACTAGTAAATTCAATTAGTAAAATAATTCCACACAGTATTGGAATATGAGTTTATATTATGTTTCAGTATATTATAAACCATTCTAAGTTGAAGAAGATAATTTATATTGTTAAATTATTCATTCTTAATTTAAAATAATGAGTTGTTATAATATACAAACACTTGAGAGCAGAGTAGGAAATGAAGAATAACTTTTAGAACTATAAACATAAGCGCACATGATATGAAAAATTGATGGTTCATTAAATTTGAGAGGTTCCTTAAATCTCTAAAATAGATCCCTTAGGCTGTTTCAGAATTGCTTTTTGTGAAACTTATTTAACTTTCTCTCGGTTTTGAATTATTTTTGGCGAAATTTTCAAATCATTAATCCAAGAGAAAGCCTTGACTGTTCAAAATGTTTTTCCTTATGTTTTTTTTCTGATTAATTTTTTGAAAATAAAGTTTTGAGAAATATATACTCATTGAAATTATTAAATAAAGTTAACCTTTGGGTTAAAATATTTTTGATTGCTTTTATTCCCTGCTAAAGTGTGCATTACTGAAATTTAGAAAAATTTAAAATTAATTTTTATGATCCTAAGCAAACGTTTTTTTTTATAAATTGTCAAATTAGCAAGCAACATTTCTATAAATCATTTTTATTTTAATTTCTGTGCAAGAGCATGAAAATTTTGTTTTCCTAATTAATCATCGCATAAAATATGCATCAAATTTCACTATTAGTAACAAAGTTTTATTTATGTGATTATTTTTCGTAAACTCTTATTTTAGTTTTATAGTCTTTTAATACTATGCTATACAGGATATTTTAAGTGAACATTATTTTTCTCCATTTTTCATTGTAAAGAACGAATGAAATTTAATTTATGCAATAAATGAAAGTTAAATTCATATAATGAGGTTGATAATAAATATCATGTGTATGCATAATCTTCATCAACAATTTCCTAAAATTAGCGCTGATTTTCAACTTTGCAAAACACTTATTTAATTGGTAAATTGTGACTTTAAATAATAAAAATATATATCATGAAAAACTAAAACTGCTTTGTTTGGACGCATTTCTGTTCAGAGTTACGTACCCAATTTATTTTTGTATATATAAAAAAAGATTTTTAGAGTAATTTTTAATTTCAAATTTTCCGATAAAGAATTGAAAAAAATTATTTATTTTTAACAAAATCAATTTACATTTACTAGAAAAATTTGTATTATATATATTATTATTTAATATATTAATATTTTAAGTACTTATCGTTAATTTTATTAATGAAATTATAGTTTTGTATATTGTATCTATACAGGATGAAAATAAAAATAGTCATGTTTAACCAAAATGATTGTATAAGTTTTTAATTATGAATTTTTTTCTTTCATGTATTATGATCGTTTTGTAAATTAAAAGTGATATAAATTGTGTTTTTAAATTATCATTTATATAATTTTTATCGGGGATATTACTTTTTACCATGAAAACATTTATGATTACATTTATGTTATTAATAAGACAAATTATGTTGATTTTTTGATAAAAAGTTCCTGAGTTTCCTTCGTATTTCGAAAAAATTCCTGAAGTTATTGTTATTATTTTCTTTTCGTATCCTTCCAAACTGCTGTAAAACCGGAATCGAATTTTCGGCAAGGTCATAACTACTGAATTTTTAATGTATCTTTAAGTTTTATTTGATTATAATGTTATTCGTAAGTACACTAGTAAACAGTTTGAGTCATGTTGTTGCGGTAAGCGTAAATCAAGGACATTGCCTCATACGATCTTGCATATTATTACTTCTAACTTGGAAAAGAATTAAAAGATTAAGGCTATTAGAAAAATTAGTATTTTTTTCGTATTTTTTCGAAAAATGTGGAACAGACATTAGAAAGTTTCATTGTTTCAAGGAATTCATTCTTTTTACATTTTCTTAATGTCTGTTAAGCACTTTCTTTTTATTATTACGGATTTCCAATGTTTGTGCTAAGATTTCCTGATTTCAGTTGTTCTTTTTGCCATTTCCTATATTTCCTTGAATTATCTTGCAAACTAAAAATAGGTTTGGTTATTTATCTTTTCTTAAAAAAAAAAAAAAAAAAATACATTAACAATATTTAATGATTTTAGGCAATATTTGTGAGGGAAAAAGTGTCTTTTGATTTTTTTAAATCAAATAGTGTTTTTATGTCAGATAATGTCCCCATCTGATGACAAATTTAAAGAAAAACAGTAATGAGATTAGAGTAATCACTTTTACTATTATTAATAAGAAGCTGAGGTGGCCTCGTTGGTTAAGGTGTTCGTTCTCGGTAGTGAGTGCGAATCCCGATCCGACCAAAGATCTTTCGTGTTCTTTAATCGTGACTGGACCATGTTAAACATGACATGGTCGCAATGTCCTCCATGGGAAATGATACCTCTGAGAATGGTAAACAAGTACAGTAGTCTTCTGCTTGGTCCCTGCTTTCAGGATGGCTCAGCCTTTGGGTGCCCTGCTATATAAGTTGACATCACTTCCACCTCTTGTGTTGCTGAAAGCTGGAAATCCTATGGCACCCGGATATTAGAAAGAAAAAAGAAGCTGTTTTTAATAAGCACATACAATGAGATATAAGTAAGAACATTTTTGTAATACACAGGCGAGATCGCTTAGTGATTAAAACACTTGAAACATAAATCTCTTAAAATAATAAGATGTTCTCTTATAATTATGTAATCATTCTAAAAATATAAAAAATAGAAATTTAAAATCTCTAAAATACTTGAATTTTTGTTAAATGGTGTTTAAATTTTGCATTTAAACACCATAATAAATGTTCATGAATTCATTTGGCTGCTAGTTTTTATCCCAGATGAAATAATAGTTTATTTCATGCTTGAATGGCAATGGTGAATGAAGAAATATCCTCTCATTAAATCATATTTTCATTTTTTTCTCAATCAATTACAATCAGTCTGATCTTTTTATATACAAATTACTAGTTAGAAACAAACCAACATGAGTTAATGTTAAATAGAAGTAACAGTAATGTTTGATTTATCATATAATTAAAAAGAATTTTTCTCAATAAACATGTAATAATTAATAAAATATTTTATGAATTAAAAATTTTTGTAAAGTTATATTAAACGTATTTTACCATTCAATATATTATTTTTTAATATCTAAATGTGTAAATAGATTATAATTCTTAAGATACAATTGACAAAAATTTTTGAGATTTATGGTGGAGGTCAGCCTAACTTAATCAAGTACCAATTTCTTAACCATTTTCTTACTCAAGAATTTTTGTCCTATTTTTTATTTGGCTTGGTTTGATTTATCCCTCAATGGTCACTTTTTCCAGATGAAGATTGAAATTAGATCTTGTTCTAGGTTGAATTAAGAAGACTGTACTTATTGGAGTGAAATTTATATGAGGATGTAAAGCTCCATCTCAATTTAAGATAAATATTTTTCATTTCGAAATTTTAATTATAGAGTTTGAAATTAGTTTAAACCTTAATTAATACGGATTTGAACTCACAATAAAATTGCTTAACTACCATAAGGTTCTTAATTTTTAACAAAGTAATATCATCTTGAAACTCGTCACGTTTCATAAACCGAGATGTGGGGTAATTTTCCTTTAAAAAAAAAAATTGTTATACATAAGTTCATTGTGATAGAACAATGTTTTTCAAAGACAAAATCCTGGATTTGATCCTAGACACTGTTGAAAAATGGAAGATAGATGTTGCGCTTCTGTTTCCTACATACACGTCTTTCGAGGTGGGTGATTGGGAGGTTTATATATTTCCTTTCTTGTGGCACCATGTGGTGTGTATAAGAAGGCTTTACAACAAACATAAGTCATTAGCTGTTCACTTTGAAGTGTAAAATTGTCATTTATTAATAACCATTCATGACAGAGAAAAAACATATACGTAATTAAAATCCCACTTTTTTCAACAATTGCATTATTAATTTTGCAAAAAAAAAAAAAAAAAAAAATAAATTTTAATGATATTTAAATGTATTATTTTTATTTCTGTAGCAAACGTGTTTTTTTTTTTCCAATATGTCTCTCATCGAAAAGCAGATGAAAGTGTTGTACTTCAATATTTAATTACTTTGCAACTAAGAGTAATTTTCAAAGCTTCACAGTTTATTCAATTTATTCTTAGTGATCTTAGAGCGATGCAGCATTTTGTAAAAATCTCAGAAAACAATGATTTTTGTTAAAAGACAGAAAATTACGCTATTTCCCGAAATCACTATTTTTTCTCGAAAACGAGAAACCAAATCTTAGACGATATTACTTTGGAAACTGAATGGGACCATATTTATCCAATAAAATTATTTTATAGCACTTTTAATGTATTCATTAATTATCATATTTATTCAATGAATTATTACGTGTCATTACAATGGAAAAAGTGTTGATTAGATCACTTAATGAGACACTTGTATTTTTTTTTTTGTCACCATTGTCTGAAATTCTTGTGGCTTAAGATGATGACAAATAAATTGTCGACTCGATTGGATCAATAAATGACGTTCTTTTCACTGTTATCTCGTCTTCCAGTCGAGATTGAACTTCAAATGTCAAAGATTCGTGATTGAATTAAAATTTAAATTCTTGATAAAATAAAAATAAAATAAATTCACGTTAAAATTTTTAAAAAATGAAATATGTTTTTGTCATGACGAAATTCTAGAATATTAAAATTTATAACCATTTTTTATAATATACGTTACATTTTATAGCATGCATTTTATTATATTATTTATATTAGTTAAAGAGTAATTTTTCTTTCAAATTAAAAGCATATTAATACTTTTATAAAAAAAAAAGCTATCTTTCATCAGAGAAAAAATATCTTGTCTAAATTCTTTGAGATCTGCAAAAAGTAAGGAGCTAAAATGTGTGAAAATATTTTAACATAATTCAACTTAAATTAATGTTTTATGCTTCAGGATGGGGATAATGATATGCTAAATTTTATAGATAATTTAAACTTGTTATGAAGCCATTTTTGTCTTCCTTTTATATGATAATGATTTTTAGTTTTATTATTTTTGCTTTGATGATTTTATTACAACTAAGATGAAAAATTTTCACTATTCATAAGTTTTATAATCAGTTTTAACAATGATTTTCCATATTTAATGTAGATTTCCTTTTATTAATTTAACGCAGAATTTTTTTTTTTATTTTATGATTCTACTTTATCATTTTTTTACTTTATATTAATATCGAAATAGTATGAACGATTGATAATTCAGGATGAATACTTGCACTGATTTTGTTTCAGAATAGATTCGCTTTTCAATTTTGGATAACCTTAGAAATCTCAGCTTTCACTGTGACACAGCTGGTTGTATTATCTTTTTGATAAGTTAATTTGTTCATTTGAAGAATATAATTTTTATCAAGATTGTATGAATAAGTAATTCTTTTTTTAACAATACATAGAGGAATTTATATTGTCTTAAGTGATATTAGATGACCATTTAAAGGAAGATGGATTAATATCACTTTTATAGGAAAAATTTTTTTTCCTTAAATAGAAATCATTTAAGTGGTTGTTTTTTAATAGAAGAAACCCTATACATATTATGCTGTATTTCACATAAATTTCTTGTTTTTACTATTGTAAATAAATTATCACTTGTTTGATTGAAATTTTAAAAGTAAGATAGTACATAAAATATTTTCTTTGTTTCATAATTTGTGTTATAAACTGTCATTGGTATTATAGTCTATCTATTCAATACCAGTCCATCTACCAGTTGGGCAATTAAGGAAAATATACATAAATAATTCAAGTAAATATGCTGCTTTATATTACATCAAGATGTAGTTGTATTTAGGAAGAATGATGCATATTTCTTCATTTCAAGTATTGAAAATGAAATTCTTACAATTCTCAAACATGCTCTTCAGTTTTAACAAATAAGCTCTATTATATTTTCCAGAATAAAGGAAAAATATATCAATTCATATTTCCAAATTCATTTCTACTGAATTCGATTTCTCAATTTTTTCTTTCAAAATATTCAAAGATGTTAATCACATAAGCAATTCGTTAAAACGATTCATTAAAATGATATAATCATTAAAGTTGACTAGTTTTAATTGAAATCCTTTTTAATAAGTTAATATTTACTTGCAAAATTTTACATGAACTCCGAAAATCAACCAGACTCTCAAATTAACATATTTAAAATTTACGCTAATTTTATACTTTCTAGTTGGATTTTCTTACTCCAACTGTCATTGGGACATATATTAAAAATAGTTCCACATGAACATTCCATGTTCTGTGCAATTTAATTTTAATTCGACTTCCTCGCCCCAACTATTATTTGGACATAAACTAACAATATTTTAACCCAGGAAGATTAAAACTACAGTACAATTTAATGTTAATTTAATTGTACTGAAGCGTCGTTATTCTGATTACCATTTGGACATCTACTAACAATATTTTAATCTACGAACATTCCAAGTGCAGTGCAATTTAATTTTAATTCTATGATTTACCCCAACAGTCACTTGGATATATATTTTAATCCAGAACATCCCAAGTATTATGAGTTGCCCAGTACAGAAATGAGATATTCTGAAAAATCCCCGATTCTCAACGTTTTTGATGTTTTATTTCTTTTCCTTCGATAGCTCTTATCGTTAAAATTCAATTTCCATAAGTACGGAACTGGCTTCCGTCCTCGTCCTTGGTTGGATATTTTACCAGAGAAGGAAACCAACTGTGACGAGAGGCGTTTCGCAAAGGGTCGGAAATCGGCGATTTACTTTGAAATCGGCCCATTTTCTCTCGAAGAAATCTCGCGACATCGCTGTCGTACGTGCTGCGCATATGCATCAACTTCAACCGTCCTTTTTTTTGTATCCCCCTTCAACCCTTTAATAATTGCAAGCCACAACTTAAGTCACCACAGAGAATTGTAGCATTATAGACAATGTTGAAAAGTTACTTAGTTTCCTGTTTCCCTGCCCTTCTTTCCTTCTGGTGACTGTAATTTTTATGAAATAAATACAATCATTAGTTTTGAGAAACATATTACCACTCTTTTAATAGTATTTAGATCAATTTTTGTACCGACTACAACAGAGGAGTAAATGTCACTTGTATAACAAATGTTTGTGTTATTATACAAAACATTCAGCCGATTTTTTGAAAAAACTATATTGATTTGTTTTATTAATTTTATGCATGAAGTAGTATTTTTAAAGTGTTTTTATTTCTTAAGAATATAAATATTGAATATTTTACTTATTAGGCAATAATGTTATTAACATAAATCTAATGCTATTAAATATTGACTTCTAGATCTCTTTTGTAATAAATTTCTTGATAATTTAATCGTGTTGCATTACTGTACTTACAATAAATTGCTTGGTAAAGGGATAATATTTCTAACGACTGACATTTATTAATAAAAAGCTGATTTCTTTCTAAGAGACATAAAACATGTGGTATATTAGTTCGAATTTTTTTTTTCCTACACTGAATAAATTTTTAATCCAGCTATTGCAATCTTGTTTGTAACTCATATATAAAACAATATCATAATAGCACCAAATATATGTACAATTTAAATTCTTTCTTTGAATCAAGTATTTGTTTAAAAATATACAAAATTTTGAGAACAAATGTTTCATTTAATTTCATGAGGAGTAATTAATGAAAGTATAAAACAGAAGTATTTACGAGACATTCCAAACAAAGAGGGAATGAAAAGTTTATTCTACAGAAATGGATCAAGAATAGGCAAATTTATTCAAATTACAAATAATGCAGTTTGTAAATTACAGAAAACTATATGATTTATTTATTTATTTTTTGAGAAATACATTATCATATTTCTTATAGAGTTGTTTTATCGGAACAAAACTTCAACATATTTATGAAGATGAGGCTATTAAATGCGCCCATATACATAATACATTATGAAATACTTACAGGAAACTGAAAAATCACATGTGATTATTTTTTTTAGCTCATTAAGTTTTATAGTATTCATCGTAAAAATTCAGAAATCATTAAAAGTTTGATTCAACGAACTTTTTTGTAACAAACTTTCCTTTTCCTTTGCTGAATTTATGATACATTCACATATGGGATTGAAATAATTATTAATATTTCATTAGATTAAGCTTGTATATAACATTAAATATATACATTAACTGCTATAAGTGTGATAGCTTGATATAACATACTTTTGTTATATCAATAATTAACGCACATAATGTGTAACGTATTTCGTGCTTTTTTTAAATTAAGATGCGTTTGTGTATCAACATATGATTGATATAAGTAAGGCATTTCATTGGATTATTAAGTTTGTACTGAAAAATTACAGCAACTATAATAATTCTTTTTGAATTATGAATGAAATTAAAACAAGGTTGAATATCTTTTTGATTCCCTAATATGAATACTTGCTGAATTTATTTCAATCACTTTCTCTCATTGATCATGGATTCTAATTTTTTCCCTGCCTACTTTTATCAACTTGAATGATACGATTAATTCATAATTTTATAGTAAAATTTAGATCCACGCCTCTTAAAACTAATCATACTACATTAATTTTGTATAAGATATTTATTTAATTATTATACATTTATTTTATGCAAAAGTTTAATATTACTATCATTATACAAAACAGAGGAACGAAAGCTAGTCTCTAAAAACAATTTCTTAATTGTTGAAATAATAAATTTTCATTGTTCAAGAATTTTCCTCTAAATACCATGTTCAGAACAAACATATTTTTTTAGCTACTGAATAAGTTATTGGTGAACTAATAATTTTTGTTGTTTTAAAACCTAAAACAATGATTAATTTAGTAATTTTGCTCCTTGATGTACTTTTTTTC
>JAPDSC010118427.1:147951-166496 GCA_026290005.1 Latrodectus geometricus
TAGATTGGTATTTATACAATATTTCTCTTAAAACATTTCTTAACCGAGTTAAAATATTAAAAAAATTATAAGTTCTTGATAATTATTGTGATTTTTAAATCATATTGATAATAAAAAAATAAATGAAAGAATTATATTTAAATATTTATAAAATGTTATTAAATTAGTAATTCTTAAGATAAATATCAGAACTGATTTTATAATTTAAAAAAGGAAATAAATAAAAATGTGTATGTGTATCGATACATGTACTCGTGTACGTGACTATAAACGTGCATACTAAATACGGATACAGTGGGAGAAATAAAAAATGAGCCTAAGATAAAATTGATGAAACCGAAAATCGTGGCAATGCCCTCTGGCGATCTCTCCCTCCCTTTTCCGTTGCTACAGTTGTGAATAAAACAAAATGTGTATTGCTGCAATTAGGCGTGCGCTATTGAGCACGGCTATTAAAGGCAAAAGGAACATCACAAACAATCAGAAGGCCCAACCTATGTATTAGAAAAATCCTTCGGGGACTCTGTGTTCCCCTACTGTTCCGTGAACTTTAGATTACTCATATTAACGAATGGATTGTTTGATGCAAAAATAAAATAGGTTCATCTCATTCAGTACCATAAATAGTGGAGAACTTCGTTTTTTATGTAAAAAAGTTAAAGCAAAAAAGGAATATTAAGGATTTTTCTAAACTAAAACTACCTTCATTTGCATTTTTAAGCACCAAATAGTTTGTAAGAAATTTATATCTATTTATAGAAAAAAAATTTCATTTATTTTCAAATTTAAATTATGAAACTGCAAATAATTTTGTGTAGAACAAGACGTTAAAAGTCAATTCCATTTTATTGATTACATAAGATTATTATCTATATTCTATAAAAATAATACCTTATGCAGGAAATGATCAATAGGATTTATGAACTTTTCTCACTAAAAGGATAACGAAAAAGAGAAAATAAAAATAATATGTTGTAACAAAAAGGAGACAAAAGTAATATATATAATATATTGATTAATTTTAATGAAATAAATTTAAGACTAATTTTTTTCATTTAATAAATTTAAACTTAATTTTAATATATATATATATATATATATATATATAAACATAAAATAAAATTTATTTTTGATCAGTATAGAATAATAGTTCACATAAATATAATGCAACTTTTATATCTTTGAATGATATAAAATTATCATTAATATTATATAAATACCTTTTACATATTTATATAAATAGGTTATGTTAATTCATATATCATATACATAGGTATTTCAACTATGTATATGATAATTCATATACATAGTTGAAATACCTATGTATAGTGATATTTTGTGTACAGTGCTTATCTCATGAAAACATGATACATACGCAGACTGCATTTAGAATTTTTCGTTTAATATATTTCAGTTAGAAATTACACTTTGAAATTTTTGTCAATAGATAGGGTTGAGAACATTTTATGTGACTGAATTTTATTCAGATTTTTTTTTTCTAATTACATGAGGTATTTTTGTATTATAGCCTTGAACTTACAATATTTTCCGTAATTGATGGAACTTAGAATATTTTATATAATCAATTTAAAATGGATTATCTGTTGTAATTGATTAAACATACACTATTTTATGCAATTCATTGAACTTAGAGTTTTTTGTGTAATTGATTGCATTTAGAGTTTCTCACAGCATCGTCCATGAAACCCATTAGAGCATCTCTATTCAAAACTACCTAAAACGAAATGAAGCGCATGCCACGTGATGTAAGAACAAATGCCGAGCAAATTGAATCCGAAACAGAAGTTGCGTATGACTATTTGGGTAATCTGCTGCGAGGCATGATTCATCTTTTGTCGCTCATTCCCTACGAAAAACGGAAAAGATCGTAACAGCGTAATAGTAGCAAATGCCCAGTCGACCTTGTACTTAGAGCAGGTAATCTACCTCCCGTTTCCTTTCTTTTAACGACCATTCTACAGCCATTTCCACTTCAGGGAGGCTGTTCCGTTGGCAGGTGCTAATAATCCACGCCACTTCAATTACCCGAGCCTTTTTTTATTCCCTTCCTCCGACTTCTGTTTTCTCTGTGGCACTTCACACGTTCTCTTACTTTCACACCTTATTTTAAACTCTACTCGCCCCGAGGCTGAAGGTTGGTGGGTGGGAGCCTTGCAAAAAAATCGTTGGGAAAATAAACATTTTTCTTTATTTTTCCCCAAATTGAAAATAAGTTTGATTCGTGTATATAGTCTTGTCATTGGATAAAAAAAAAAAAAAAATTGATTCAATGACAAAGTATGTCATTATGTAAGATATGTATAATGACATATTGGCACTATATTTATAAATAACGTTAATTAACTGTTATTAATAAATTACTAAGTTAATTGAACTGACTGAAAACAAAATTGTATAAAAATAAACATGGCAGGAAGGCCGTTTACTATAAATTAGTTGAAAATTTATTTATAAATTTGAAAGCATTTTTAACAAATAAAAATAAATTAAGTTGAAAAATACTTTCATTTGAAAATATTTCATCAATTTAAAATAATTTTTATTGGATAAAAAGTAATTAAATAGAAAATTCTTGTCATAAAGTTAATTACAAATTGTTTGCAGATAATTATTTTTCCAATATGGATTTATTACAACTGTCAAAAAGAGGGAAAAACAAATCTGTATATTTTGCCATTTTAATACATAGTTAAAATATTTTACATTTTCTTTGCATATTTAAATCTTGCAATTTTTAAAATAACATTTTTTTTCCGAATTGTACATTACATTACTTTATTATCAGATCTTACAAATTTGATATTTTTTATTCAAAACTTATTTAAAAAGTTTTTATATTTAAAATCTCAATTTTAAATATCTTAAGAACTTTGTTAAATATCTTTTTAAGAAATTTCAAAACAAACTAGTATTTATATTTTATAATTTATTCGTAAGCAGTTGGAATTCAAAAATCTCATATTTTATTAGGGAATCAACTTTACATATTGTATTTGAAAACATTGTGAAAACTATCTAACTATTAAGTTATAACTATCTACATAATGGTTTTGAATCTTCTAATTTCATAACATTTTAATAATGCGTTACATACTATAATACTTATATCACTTTATTCAGAATTCTATATATTTTACGTTTACCGTTATACTATATATTTTACATTTTAATCGTGGTGTATGTTTTGTTTTCATTTTAAGCATCTTTAACATATTTATATTGTACTTTTTATGTAGAAATTTAACTGTATAGAAACATTATTTTAAATAATATTATAATAAATTTTTCTCAGAAATATCCAAGGTATGATCGAAATTAAACAAAAATAAAACATATAACAATATAAATATTTAAAATTTGAATGGTAAAAGGCTTTCATTTTTGCATTAAAGTTTTCCCAGTTAAATATTTCTTGTCCATTTCACTTGGGCATTCGGTAAACACGTACAACATATTTACCTTTTCTCATTGAAATTTACATCCTTTGTCTTCCTTTTGGCGTTCTACATTTATATGTTTTGTTTGATAATTCTGTTATTTTCGTTTTTTGAAATAGGTCGCTTGGGAAAACATTGTTCATATTTGATAAACATGTATTATAAACACAATTTTATTTTTTGAAACTTAACTTATTTTGATTAAATGAATGGTACTGATTCGCAATTCTATAAGGCAACAGTAACAATCGATGTTTATAAATATAAACGCTAAATATTATAAATTTGGAAAAAATATATCATTTAAGTTTATATGGATTATAAAAGCGTAGGAATATATTTATATTTTTACGAAAATAATATAGATTTTAAATATTTTTTAAAAAACATTTCTTTTACGCATTTCGTTCATACTTTTGAAAAAATTTAACTCAAAAATAAATCTTGTTTGTGTTGCTATAGTGATAAAAAAATATTTTTTAAGCAAATGAGAAAAATGATTCATGCGTATTTTTTTTCTGAAAATGCTGATTTTATGCGTATTTTTCTATCTGAAAATTAAACTTTTAATTACTTTATTGAAAAACCCAATTTATATATTAACCAATTCAATTTCATTAAAATATTTAATCTTAAATCAAAATATTTAGGTTTAGTTAAATATTTATAATTACTACAAAAATACTTCTAAAATTAATTTAAGAAAACAAATTATGTGCTTATACTCTAAAGTTTAGGGGGGGGGGTAATAGAAAGCAAATTAATGATCGAAAGTTATTGCTTTTTAGCAAAGATAGAAGCAAGTGCATATTTGCAATAAAAAATAAATACATGTGTTTTCATCATCTGAGCTATTATACTTTTGATGAAACAGCAATAACTCTTTTAAAATCGAATAATAATAAAGTAGTTTCATAATATTGATTTTCACATCAAATGTAAAAGTGTAACATTCATATATTTTTATTAAAACATTTAAAATCCTTAGACAAAGTCATAAAAAGTGATTTTTATATACCTTAAATTGAGCTATGTCAATACATTTTTCAACATATTAATTTGTTCTTAAGTAATAAAATGAAGCAATTGACAAACGTATAATTCTCCTTTATTTGTTTTCATGATTTTAAGTTAAAATAAATTTTATATAATTTATTTTAATTTAAAATTACAAACAATCAAAAAATTATAAAATATTATATTAAAGCTATGACCATTCTCTTAAATGTAATGTTTTTTACTTGAATTTGAAAAATACATGCAAGTGTCTACGTGATTTCCTATTTTTCTTTAAATAAATACACGTTCAATATGATAAAAAAATTATTATATATTTTTAAGCAAACATTACTTAAATATAAATAATTTTTAATGCTATATATATATATATATATATATATATATATATATATATATATATATAATTGCTTAATTTATTTATTTTTCAACATGATCTCCTTTGTATTCGAATTAAACTTTTTATTGAGTAGCATTTCGATATGTTTAAAAAGTGATACTTTTAAAAATAGGAATTAATGAGAAAAAATTAAAAATTTCAAAAACATATTTCTTTATGCGCAGACTCCTTTTCAAGTATATCTATACAATATGGAGTATTATAAAGAAAAAGTTATTTTTATTCCATATTATACAGTATATATGTTTTTGAGTACTTACCATAGAACTCACTTTTCATTTAAATAACAACCACTGTCTTTTTAGTTTATTCATAAACTTTTGTTCTCCTTAATAATATATATTTCAAGCTTAGTTAATTTAGGAATTCCTGATTTCTTAACGACGCTTGAATTATGGAGCCATAACATCATCTTCTGTCACAATGGATTGTAAAAAATTGTGTTTATTTCAAAGCAAGAAACGACAGTCTTAGAAAAACCCAGTCATATGCACTTGGAAGGATATCAGTTAAGAAATGAATTCTTTAAGAAATAACTTTCAGATTAAATTCCACTGCCACACACATCATTTTTATTTTTAAGAACATATTCATTACAAGGGTTTTCTCTTCTAAAAAACTTTTTGTTCGTTTTTTTCTTCCTAAGATGGAAAGATTTACTCTCCCTCATACATAATCGGTTATCAGACCAAAATTTATTTCATTAGGTTTTTAAGCATTATTAATTAAAAAATAAATATTTATTAAAGAATAACTGCAGAAATATTCTACAAATAACAACTTTTATATATAAATATATACTTATCGGTGCCGGTGATCCCCATAATGTCCCTGTAAAAATTGGCCTATCTCCTAGTGACTTGAAATTTTGAACCACAGTTAAGTTTTATTTGTTGCCTTATAAAATTGCGTGCTTTTTTGAAAACACCAATAATAAGATACACTAAAAATTATCAGCCAAAGAAAATATCACAATCTTTTCTACCGAAATAATTATTAAAATTTCATAAGTAAAAGTATCATGATTTTGCAAATAACTCTACTGCTCCATGTTTTGTGTTCAACAAGATCAATTATTTTCTAACAGAAAATTTGTCGTATTCACAAATATTACAATGATATAGTATAATTTATACTCTTAAAATTAGATGTTTATTTTTGAATAATTTAAAGATCTGCCCAATCATGAATATGGAATTTTGATTTGTTATTTGAGTCAAAGATGAATAATAATAAAAAAAAAGTATAAACATTTTAAAAATGGATTAAGCAATCAAATTTTAAATTCTATTTATTAGAATTTGAAAAATTTCTAATTCTAAAAAATTGTTTTTATTTTATTTTATTTATTTTATCTTTTTTTTTAAAATAAGAATGACATTTGGCACTACATTGTCAACAGCCTTACGGCTTAAGGCTTTTGTAAGGGATCTTAATACCCACCATATATTTACCTTCTGAGAGGACTTTTCATAGAAAGTGGGTTGTACTCACGTGTTTCAATGGAGGAAACATGGAGGTTTCTCACACACACACCAGCGACAAGCTTGTTTGCAGAAGGCCGAATCTCAACATCCATTTCTCGTTGTTCAATAGACTTGCAAAAGAGACAACTGAGACCTTTCGTATGAAGAGAGGTGTCCAGCCAGGTTCATGGTGAACCTGATAATAATATTTATAATTATTGATTAATTAATATTTAATTTTAAAAAAGTTACAGAATTTTAAATACTATGTAATACCGGAAAAATATCTCAAGCCAATTTAATATTACATTGCTTCAATTTTACAAGAGAGAAATTTTCTTGGACTTCTTTCAATATTCTAAGGGAATTTTTTTAAACAACTTTAAAACGTTGCCATCTATTTGATAATAATAAATCTAATTAATCAAAAATAAAACATGTTATTTTTAAATTTTTCTTAAATTAACAATTTTTTCAAAAAAAAAAAAAAAAATATTCTAAATATTTTTTTATACAAAAAGTTTTCTGCATTGGAATTTAGATAAATAATTGAAAGATAATAGTTTAATAATAAAGTCATACATTTTACATTTTTAATTGTACTTTTTTTAGAACATTACAATTCTAAAAATTGTATTTACATCATGAATGTCTTTTACTAAAACCATTTCTATTATTTATTCTCAATAAATACGTTATTTTCAGATATTTTCCTTCCATCATTGGCTAAGAAGAAGAATTCTTGAATTTATCCAAAATTCGATTAGAATTTGTTAAAAATGGTAATTAATTTTGATTGTTACAAATCCGAATCAAATTTTATGCTCATGATAGAAATTGATAACATTTATACCTCCGTTTATTTTGTAATTAATGAGAAAAAAATAAATGGAAGTCTGAAAGTCTTAATTAAAACCAATGTAATATAATTAAATGAAACTTGTTTTCACAATGTGCAGTTTTTTCGTTAAAACATTTTGGATTTATTATTTTACAAAAAATTCCTAACGGTTTTGCACCAGAAATCAGGAAATAACACAATAGAAAGATGCTGCTTCTAGTAGGGATTCTTTAAAAATGGTAAAATGCTGAAAGATGTCCTTCCGTACATAGTGGCCCAGTATAGTCTTCCGAAGTTCAAATTTCCACGCAGTCGCCCGCTTTGATAAACACTTTTAATTTAAGAATCATCAGATCTGTTTCGAGACAGTCGAATTACTGAATCCTTGATTTACCTCTTTTTCGGGCTCCAGTCGATTTAGCGTCCAAGATATTTTTGGTGGCTCGACTATCCTCCATCCTGATCAAGTGCTCTACTCATTTCAGTCTTTGGATTGAAACGAATGTTATTATGTCATGCACTCTGTGTACTTTATAAAATTCCGAATTTGTTCTTCTTCGTCATGTATCATTACATTTTACACCTCTCAAAATACTTCGCAGTATGTTTCTTTCAAAAACTGCGAGGATTTCTTTAGCACTTTCAATCATCACCAGCGTTTCAACCACCTTTGTGGCTATGATCTTATCAAAGTTCTATAGAGCAGTATTTTTCCTGATAATCAGACAAGATTTTAAATATCTGTGCATTTCATAAAAACATAGTTACCTGCAGTAACTCTGTTACGTATCTCTGGAGATTCACAGTATTCAACTCAGAGCTCAAATAGATAAAACTGATAACTACTTGAAATCCTGTTTCAAGATAGGTGTCCTCAAAAATAGTAGTAGTCATGTACTTGGTCTTGATTTGGTTGATTGTAAGATAAATTTACTTTCTCTCCCTTTCCAAGGAAAGGAATGCTGATCTCCAAGTGTCGGAGAGACTATAATGATGTCATCTGCAAATTCAAAATTCTCCACAGATTTGTGAACTTTTGTTCTCTAGTTGATTGCATATTCTTTGACAATCTTTTGGAGAGGAAGATTACAGAGTAAGCAAGCCAATGCTTTTCCCTATGAGAAGCCATCTGAAAAATAAGATAGCCTGGGACATATTATTTTGTATCTTGACTCTAAGCTTAGTTCCACTTAACTGAAAAATATATATAACTTCATCTTTTATTATTCTAAAATAATACTGTCACCAGATACTTTGCCATTCTGTAATGAGCAGACTAACCACCTGAGGTAGTTATAAGACACTTTTTAGTATTCATCTTGTAAACTACCCAAGGAAGGACTTTTTCATCCATGTAATCCTTCTTCATGTTTCGCAAAAAAATAAACGAAGAAAATTCCCAAGCACTCACCCTGACAGTCATGCATACAGAAGAGAAAAATCTATCTTTCAATGTGGATTACGACTAGAATTGCTTGACTTTTAGCTCTGTTAAATATTATTCTACTACTAATTCATTTCACGCTATTTCTCTGGGATCAGAATAATCTAAAAACTGAAAGCTGTCAAAGGGACTTTTGTCAGATTGTCATTCGCAGAACTTTCTATTAGTAATAAACGATATTTGTCTATAGCAATGCAGGGTAGAAGCAAAATACTGAGTATCACCCAGAAAATTATACATACAGAAATGCGTGGTTTCTGTATGCAGAAATTCATCTTCTATGTTCAACAAAAACCAGATTTGAACTTGAGTTTCCCCAATCCAAAGAACCTAGTTTTATTACGAGAAATTTATAACCCTTATATCATTCTAACTTACATAACAATAAAACCGATTTAAAAATCACTCTCTGATTTTCTGATGGAAATTATTTATTTATATAGAGATAGATTTAAGTCACAATTTATAGACTTATTTTTATGTGTGTGAGCAACTTTTAATATTTAATTTATTTAAAAATACCATATCTTATTTCAGTGTAAAATATCGTATTGTACTCTAAGCTTCGATGTTATTTATTTTATATGCAAAAGAAAAAAAAAAGGACAAATTGGTAAATTTGAATATGTATTTTATAATATTTTTCTAATAAAAACGTGTTTAATTATGATAATGTTATTATCATTTCTATAATTGTACTCCTTAAATATCTCTCTCAGGCCTAAAATATTCCAGATTTTAGATTTCAGATCAAAGATTGAAACTAATTCTTAAAAATATGCCAGTGAATCTAATTTAATGGAAATCACATTTAAGAGGTAGGAAAATAAAACACTAAGTGTACAGTTTTCTTAAAGAATGCATACAATAGTTCCTTATCCAAATAACCTATATTTAAATGAATTAATAAAATTCATAAAACTGAATAATGCTAACTATTAATTATTAAAAAAATAGGTAGTTTAAAAAGTAAAATATTTAATCAATTAGTGACAACTAGAAATTTTAAAGTCTGGAGTCGTATTTTTTTCATTACACTCACTTGTGTAAATAAAAACTTTTTTTAATAAGAATATGCTGTTTATTTCAGTAATTATTTTTACTAAAAGGTTTCAGCATTTTCTCATATTATCAAATAATTTTTAATTAAAATGCCTTAAAATAATCATAGTAATTTGTAGTCCTCTAAAATTGGATATTAATGGATATTAATTAACTTATTAGATATCCATGTTTTCTAACATAATTTTCTAACAGAATATACTAGTTCTTAACATATTAATCCTAAGTTGAAATTCACTTGCAGAAACTTTTGTGTTTTTGGTCATTATAATAAATTACTTTTTTCGTAATTAAAAAAGAAAATAAAAGTTCACATTTCTCACGCTAGCGTAATAACTTATTTTTTTCGTATTTTTGGAAAAAATTCACCTTGTGCGAGCTTTAGTTGTGAAAATGCAGTTTTATCTCCTTAATTTGATAAGAAACGAGATAATTGCAAGCATTGTCAAATGCATGCGTAAGGTTGAAGTAATTTCAAAAATGACAAATTACAACAGGGTGCTGGAAACGATTTAAGAGTGTGCCGGATTTGCTCAGCTGGATTTTCAGGTCACGTCTTTGAATTTTAAAGCATCTTGGAAGGTTTGCTTTCATCGAATTTTGCTTGTGAAAACAAGGATATTTAGATCAAATTCATAATCCAACTGAATTCCTGAATTATTTTGAAACTTATTTTCAAAGGGCGATGTGTACTAATTTATTCATAGATAATTTTGAATGCAACTCATTCTACACATGTAGCTCAAAAAATTATACAGCAAAAAATGATAACGAAGCTATCTATGTAATTAATCATTTAATTTAATTAGATTTATGCATAAATTGTAACGAATTTTCATTGTATATTTATATTCGGAGAAATCAATTTAAGGGATACTCACACATATTATCTGGTCAACCATTTATAAAAAAATAAGAAAAAAAAAATCGCCAAATGTTGCAAATTTTATTTATTTATTTATTTATTTTTATTTTTTTTTTACAAAATGTGAGAGGAAAGAATACCGCAATTAACATAACTTTATTGAAACAAATATTAAAATCTTATTATTGACTTATATTATAAGTATTTAATAATTAATTTAAAATTTGCATAAAATTTAAAAATGTATAAAACGTAAGCCTAAATATAATTAAAAATGTAAAACATGAGTGAAGTCACGGAAGTGCAACATTTGGCAGTAAATAGCAGAATATTCGATATTTTTTACCGAAATGGTCGAAGGGGTAAAAATTGAGTCCTCAATTTAATTTACACTCTATCACAAAATGTAATTAATAAATAGAAACTATAAGTACCAAATTTATTAACATGTCGCAAAAATGAGTGAAAAAAATCAATCCAATTCGTCTTCTTTTTTTCCAGTTATTTTGGTAAAATATAATCTTTTTTCAGATGTTTATAAACTCTAAATAATAAAAGAATTCTAAAATTCCCTTGAAAACAACAAATACTGAAAGATATATTTTATTAGAATTAAATAATAAGCATACTGAAACTAAATTTCATTGAAGAAATTTTGCACTAACAAATTAAACTAGTTAATTAAAATGTTTTGAAATAAAAATATTTTCGTAAAAAGAAAAAATATGTCATTCATGAATTTAAAACTATTAAAGTTCTATGAGTTTTTTCTTTGTAGAATAATTTTAGTGATTAAGCCTGAATTTGCGATTTTTTTTTCTATGAGAAATTATTTGCCATTAAAATGAAAAGTTTTTAATTCTTCGTGAGAGCGAAATTCTTATATGATTTGCTGCTAAAAATGTTAAAGTTATTTACAATTTAAAAATAATTAACAATTTCGGGTACGATTCGAACATCAGCTCAAAAAAGTCGTCTCAGCCTTTTAATCATTCTGTCATTTTTAATAATTTAAGTGAAAAGTTAACTCTTTCTTCTCATTTCTTTAAATATGATTACTGCCACTGAAGTTGTGTGTGTGCAGGTGTCCCATTAAAATCATCGAAAATGAATTGTATAAATTACTTTATGTATTTAATAATGTTGATATGTACACGTTAGTTTGTAAGAAAGCATTTACTAAAAGTGTTTTCACATAGGAAATATAAGATAGAAATTCTTAGCCTTCTTTACATTTAACATGTGTATGAAATCTCTGAAACAGATGCACGTTAAAATTTTCCAAATAGTTGTTTTCAATAGAAAACAAGTAAACTGGCATAAGGAAAATAATATTTTTAAGGTTACAAAATTGAAATTAAATGTATAGGCGTATAATGAATGTGTTTTTACACCATTTTAGACAATTTTATAAGTTCTTTGAATTTCATATTTGTTCATAAAATTTGGTTTCGATGTAAATTGAAATACTAATTGGTTTTGCAAAAAATTTGGTGATAAAATTTAATTTCTGGAAACTCTGACACCGTAATTAGCGCTTTAACTAATTATTAGCATTTTAACTAACATAGTTTTTGAATTGCCATTTTTTTATTAACATTTTGTTGCCTTACTTCACGAAAAAAAAATAGTCAAAAAATCAATGGATACCCTAAAGTAATATTTACCCTTGAATTTACTCTGGATAACCGGTTACATCATATTTCAGTTCACATCAGAAAACATTCTATAAGATCTTGCTTATAAAAAAGGCAAACATTATTTCGAATATTTCAAATTAAAGTGATGGTACTTTTCCCCACTTGGTAATGTACTAAGTAATGATGCACCCCAAGTATTTTAAATATAATTAAAAAATAGTTATGCCTTCAAAATATAATTTTTTTTCCCAACTAACAGTAGCTAATCCTTTATCTATTTTCCAAGATTTGTCTTCAAAAACGTTAACAAGGCAAGATTACGGCTGAAATGATAAAATACCAAATTAATATAGTTTGTTTTACTAATGCTGAAATTTTGAAAACATTCTTTCAGGAAAAACTTTTGGAGAAGCATGTGAAATGTAAAAGTAAAATTCATTTATTGTCTTATATCACATACGCATCTATCGCAAATGCGCATCAAAATATTTGAGTATATGGAATTAGTAATGTTAAAAATGATATGATTCGATTGGTTAGATGATTGAAGCAAAAAATCGATGCTAGAAATGCAATATTTTTTTAATCAAGCTTTTTAAATATATTATTTTTTTTAATAATCTGTAATATAAAATAATCTGTAATACCTGTGCTTTCAAGCACTTAACACTATAGAAAATAGTTCAGTCAAAATATTATAGATAATTTTTTTTAAAATAAATATTTTCAATTCTTATGAAATATACGAGGAAATTAATTGGCTTATTTATGTCACTTATGTATATATAGTACATTCCCATGACTATTACTTGACATTGGAATATTTAGTGCATATGAGTAACACATTGACAAGAATCATATGTCAAATACCCGACCTTCCGCAAATCCAAAGATGTAAACGAGATTCATTTTAGTCACTTAAAGAAAATTATCACTTGTGTATTGAGTTAAAACATACATTTTTAAATTATGGATGGGAACTACGTTGTAATTCCAAGGTACCATGTTAAATTTAGTCTGAAAGATACCAAAAGTTAGGTTCGGTGTAGAATAAAGTACCCTTTTCTAGTAATATAGTACCCTTTTCTAGTATTCTAGTAATATAGTAGGGTTTGGCAAAAATATTTGGGATAAAATTTAATTTCTGGTAACGCTGGTATTTTTTGAACTTTAACTAACGTAGTCTTGGCATAAAAAATCACCAAAAAATCAACAGATACCCGTAAGTAAACTTTTACTCAAAAGGCATTTAAAAAGTATGATTAAATTTAACAAGCATACATAACACACACACATATATATATATAGTAGATAGATAATTAAAGCGCAATAAATAATTTGAAATTCTTATTGCAGCACACTTGTATAGTGTTTTTTATAGACAAAAATTATAGTGTTTTTAATAGTTTAGTTTAAACTATAAGTAAAAATAGGTTAATATATTATTCAGTACTTAAACTTCGTATCCTATATTCGGTGCAAGCTCGTCTAACATTATCTTATGAAACAGCAATTTCCAGCAATAAAAAGGGATTATTTCAATGGAAGGATTCAAACTTATGGGTTAATTTTGAAATTATTATATATTTTCTCAAACTTTACAATTTCCTCATCAAATTCTTCTTTTACAAATAATGTCTCCCATGCACTAAATGCGGATGAAAGTGTTTAAAATTTCTTATTCTTTTAAGTAATAAACGTAACATGACATAACCATTTGCTTGGAATATAATGTTGGAATAACTTAAATGTATACCTTTTAAACCACACCATTCAAAAACATTTCAGATGAAAACTTGACTTAGTTTCAAAGTTAATATTTCACGCAACTACACACCTTAGTTGTCTATTTTAAGGGCTTCCTTTGAATTACAATTTTTTTTTTTGTTGTTGTTACCTTACGGTGTTGCCCCCTGCTGCATGCAAATGCCATTTCTTATAATGAGATAGTGTCCATGTTTTGATAAAAACAGCATTTTCCATCAACGTCTTTCATCCACAGGAAAGTATTGTTCTTAGAAAGGAAGTAAAACTCGAGTTGTGGATTTACAACTTTTGTTCTGGAAAGAGTGGGTCCCTCGCCGAAGGAGGGGGTTGTCATCCGCTTCCGTTTTTGCATCCCCTTATCTTTTTTTATAATAATAATAATAATGAAGCTGCCTTTCCGTAATTGGCTTTGTGATGAAAACACGTTATGAACCCTTGTGTATTTTCACACTCGGGCAGAAAGAGAAATAATTACATCCATTTTTCCAAAGTAGTCGAATTCAAATTTCTAACTCCCTCGCAGACGTTTCATTTTTGAGAATGATATTATAAGCATTTGAGAATGATGTTATAAACTGGATTATAAGCTTTCACTAAAGCTGATGAATTCATTTAATAATATATAATATTCTCCTTTTTTATCTTTAATAAGTTTTATATCAAAAAAAATTTTTATTTCAGAAATTATTAATCATCATGATCTTAAATACATTTCTTTGAAATGTTAAAAATGAGAAATTAGTTTTCATATCTCAACTCTTTTCATATTAATTTAACTATAAATAAGATGTTTATTGATGAATAATCTGCCTTTTATGGAATCCACGGTAAAAATAAATTCAACTGTGTGTGACGTATTATAACAATTTTTCATTCAAGTACCAATATATTTGTACTTAAAGTGTATATATATATATATATATATATATATATATGATTAAGTTTTAACAGATTAAAGTGAAGACATAAATATATTTATTAAACAGAACATTATATTCACAAAATTTTTACAAATATGCAGTTTAATTACAAAGATTAAAATTGCAGAAAACAATTAAAATTCTTAAATATAAAGAATTAAAGTCAAGGAAATGAAAATAATTGTTACATTAAATGAAAATTCAGCATTAAATCAAATTTTCCTGAATAATGGTATGTTTAAAGTATTAAAAAATGTTTGTCAAAAATTAATTACATATTGTTCTACAAAATTTAAATTATTTATTGTAAACTAATTCACACAATAACTTATAATGGCCATTTGTAACAGTTAAGTTCATTAAAAAAATGATGGTATATAAAAATAAAGCTTAAAACTAATAAAATGCATTCAAATGAAATAGGGTATCTTCTTTTCATTTGCAAGGCAACTTTTAAAAAAACATTCACACAACAAGCTGCTTGTTACACGTGATTTTTGTTAGATACAAACGATTAGGCATCTGGGAGAATGATTTGGCAATTAAATTATGCATATTTGTGCCAATTTCAGGAAGTAAATATAATTATAATCAAAAACTTACTTTTAAAATTATCACCCAATTTTTTTTATAAGTATCTGCCTTTTCCCGAAATTTCTGTTTCATAGCAAATATTAAAAGTTTTTAATAAGATAAAACATTTTGTCTTACTTTTTTTCCAGTTGAGGAAAGCCAGAATTTGTAAAACAAAAAATGTAGAATAATGTTTTATTACAAACTTTTTTTTTATCAGGATAACGTACAATATCAGGATAACTTGAGGAATTTAATAACGTATTTTGTAATTTCTTCTTGTTCTCTTCTAAGGCACTACAGCCTGTTACCGGCCTAGGTCACCCCTAATAGTCATTGCCATCTGGTCCTATCCAACTCAAGGCTCCGCCATTATTTTATAATTTAAGCAATTTTAATAAGGGGGAAGGCTTTTCTATAATAAATTTAAAGATTGCATTGTTTATCATAATTTTATTACAAATGAAGAACTGGCAATGAAATTCTATTAAAAGCTTGTTGTAGAAAAAATTATTGACTTTTCTGTTTTAAATGTTTATCTTAAATTTAAAATAAATCTATAATGACACATAGATGGCTGATTTTTGTCAATTCACATGGCAAAAGATATTCATTATCATAAATAATATCAACATTTGACAGAAAATTTTTTAATTTCTTTTCTTAGTTTTTAGTGATAAATTGATGGTATCACGTCTATTGATGATTTAAATAGATTTAATTCGGATACATATATACATAGCAGTGCAGAAGAGCCCCTGATAGTACCTTAATGTTAACGAGTTTGGAATACTTGTCCATCACCAAGTGCCTCGTAATTTTGAAGCACCATCAGGTGAAGACGTCACACCTAACGGTACTATCCTGTCCACGCCACACCAGCGTAAGGACTTCGGACATCATAAAACCCACGATGTTCCAGCAACACAATGAGAGAGATTGTAGTTACCTTCCCAATAGCTGCCCTCACCAAATGATGTTTCATTTTGATGATTTTAACTAATAAGGATACAGATAGTTTAAGTTGAACCACATCTTTATTAAGTGATTATAATGATTTTTAACGCTTTTGTTCCTATGGATGGACATTTGATTTATCAAGATGAATAACACTATTTCTACAATTAATTACGTTTAAAATTGCACCATTTATTACATTTAAAAGAACATAACTATACATTTTTCAGTTACATATACTAGATTTAAAAGAAATTATGTGCACTTTAAAACTCTAAGATTTTCAAAATTGATTGAGCAGCAAAATCTTTCAATTTTAAAATGATTGAAATGCTTAAATTTTCTTTCTCCTAACATGTTTTCGTTACTAGCTTAAATACTGTGATTCACACATTTGCATAATTTTATTTCTATTTGTTTATATTTAACTGTATAAAACCTTTGAATATAATATAATAATTCACATTAGTTGCTCCATAATCTTAAAGCAATATTTTTTCATTTAATTCCTCTTAATTAATTCCTCTTAATATGACATTAATCTACTGAAAATTTTAAGCAAATGCTATTAGTTTTCATAGAAAAATAACATTGAAATTCAAGTTTGGTCAATTTGGTGGTTAAATTTTAAAAATTGCTTACCTCATAAAACATTACAAACAATGGGAATTAATCTTTTAGGATTATACTTTCAAATATTTAAATTTCAGATACACATGCTCTAAATCAGCTTTATAATTTTTTTGGAAGTGAATATTATTTATAAGCATAACATATTAAATATTAGGGCTTAGTATATGAACAATTGTTTTCATTTAATAATATTAAACATGTTGTTTTCATTTTAACTGATATTTAAAAATACTTTTTTTATATTATACGCATTTGTTTTCAATTCCGAGTATCATCACATTATCTAAGAAATATTTATTAAATATGGATTTGTAAACATATGTAAAAACCCATGAGAACTTATTAAATTTTCAAAATTATAAGTTAAAAAATATATTTTCTTAAAATAAAATTACAAAAATTTTAATATCTTTTAGAATCCATTATGTAGCTAAAATTCTTTGATTTTTATTTTTAAAATTGCTAATATAAATTATATAAAATATAACTTTAAGTGCACAAAAATGTAATTTGTTTATATTCTTGTTTCATTTATAATTTAAATAACTGTATTTTTCAAGAATAATATTAAGTATGGCAAAAATATTAAATACAGAATATGGGATAGTGATATTATTATCACATTTATCTTGACCTTATAAATAAAATCAAGAAATCAGTAGGATATTTTAACAATTAAACAGAGAGTAAATCATATTCCTGTTTTGATCCTCAAGTTAATTAAATCAAATATATAAACAATTAAAAATTTTCAAAAAGTAAATATAAAAATAATAATGGTATGTTTTATTTCGAATTAATTAATAGGAATATGACAGCAATTGTACATATTTCATGTTAGTTTTTATTTAAATTTCTTTTCTTTTTAAACTTTTTTAACACAATAATTCTATAACATAACAATTTCTACAACATGTTAGTTTACTGAATTATTTTTTAATGGTAGGATATGTAGATATAAATACCCGTTCAAAATATCAAACTGGCATTCACGGTGATTGTATAGACGAAACAAAAAGTAAATAATAAATATCACGAACTCATTGTTTAAAAGATTTAAGCGGAGTTTTGCTTTTAAATTTGAATAAAACATGTTGCTTTTATAAAACATAATGATGTTTGTCATAAATAAATGTTTCTATGTTTAAAATGTAGTAATTTTTGTTTCTCTTATTCATTAAATTGACTTATAAATAAATATTTATAAATAGCATTTATATTAAATTTAATTTATTTTGTTTGTAATTGCAGAAGCTTCTAAGAATTTTCAGACATTAATTACATTGAAATGTTTTATTTTGCCTCAGATCGGTATTTTTTTATGAAGAATTTTAATGACTGTCTGGATAATTTAAACAGAATTAAAGATTTATTAATGAACGTGAAATATTATCAATCAAACAATAAGCTTAATAACTTTTCATTTATAAATACTTATATTTATAATGATTAAATTTCAACTCTAATTTGCTTTCTTTATATATATATATATATATATATAT
>JAPDSC010118427.1:166596-180795 GCA_026290005.1 Latrodectus geometricus
TATATAATGTCATTAGCTCATTAGCAATTTTTTTTTGCTTCTTTTAAGATAGGTACTAAAATTACAATTTTCCTAAAAAAGTAAATCATCCAAATAAATTTGAAATAAACTTAATTATATTCGCATGAAGGCAAACACAACCCATTTTCCGTTACTGAATAATTTTTGTATATTATAGTTTTAAAGTGAAGTAGTTAAAAAAATGTTATTTTAAATATAAAATAAAAAAAAACACAATATGATGAATGTTTGGTTATAACATTTATAATATAATTTTATTAAATAATTTGAATCATTTTATATTTTTCCATATAGTGTTTTTTTAATCCAAGCAATTCATTATTGTTTCGAATAAGGAATATTACTTATTCGAAGGAATACATTGCCTTTAATTTATAAGCTGTTTAAATCATAATAGAAATTAAACGTTTTAAAGAAAATATTAAATATGCATTTTTAACAAAATTTTTGTGTTAAATATATTAAAAAAAGATCTGAAAATCGGAAAAATTGCATATGTTCCTTGAATATCTTAATCTCTACTGTCAATATCAATCATTTGGTTTTCAATAATAAGTGCATGTTCACTATGTGTGTGAATGTTGCTGTGTGCGCATGTGTGTATGAAAGAAAGAATCATATTTTATATCCAAAAACTTTTTTCATTGTTATGTTATAGAATTTTAATAAATTTACATTTTATAGTAAACTTAAACATTATAAACAAAAATATTAATCATAAAAAATTAATTTTTTTTTATAATGTGATTTTCTTTCTTCTTATAAACTTTAATAAGAAATGCCAAAACCTATTTGTAATTATATTATTCATTTTTATTTACAGCGATATAATTATTTTAATAATTATATAGCAATTTATAATTTTTAAAATAAATAATTTACTATTATAATTAATAAATATTTGTCTGTTAAATGACTTAAAATTTTACTAATATTCAATTATATTATTATTTATTAAGCCATTTTAAAGAGCATCTATCTTCTTTATTGACTTTACAGCTTGCGATGGGCCTCGGCCTAATACATGATTTCCTTCTGAACGGCTCTGTTTCTTGTCTTCTTTTTCCAATTGGTTATACTCAAGAATTTTGCGTTATTTAGAACATCGTCAAACTATCTTCTTTTGGTGTTCTAGTGTATTATCTTTTAGTTTCCAATGTGCAACTTTGTAGGTCTATAATCAGTTTATTTCTTGCTGTTGCCAATCTAATAAAAACGGAAATAAATGTTACGATAATTATATTTTATTCTTCATTAGTTTTTATTTTCTAGATATTACTATTTTCTTAAAATACTACATTTATATTTTAAATAAATTTGCAAGTAAGAAGAATTTTGCAAATTTTTACTAAATAAAAAAAAAAAGATAGAATAGTAAAAAATTATAAATTAATAGGAAACAAACTTTTAATTGAATTTTCCAAACGATATTTCAAGATAAGCACTTGACACAGTCATTAATAAATCCAAGATGAGACATCCGCATTAATATTCTCGTGAGCATTCTGGCAACGGCTTCTTATTGGACAGCTAATGGAAATTTTGCTTGATGATTTTTGCAATCAGTTTTGAGGAAGTCCCAGTTGCAAAAAGATTGCGTCTCGCATAATTAGTGATATTAAAATTACTTTTTTTATTTCCTCGCTAATTATAGACAACAGGAAATAAAGACAATAAAGGAATATAAGATTGTATATAAATAAACTGCTCTTTTTGCAGAACATTCATTACGAAAGATGGAACGCTAAAACAGGAAAATAATTTGAAACAGAAACAAAGTATGATTTGTACATTACTTATTGTATATTGTAAATAATTGTTAATTGCGAAAGACAATTGAGAAAATGTTTGGGAATTCGTCATATGCTACTAACTATTCAAAATTTTTCTTTTAACTAAAGAGACAAAACTAAGTATTTTTCTGTTTGCCGTGAAAATATTGTCAAATTCTGAGAATATGATAGAACTTAGCTGTTCAACTACTTTTTATATCGAAAATTGGCTACTGTGACCTGTCATTTAAAGAGATACACATTATCTGAAGGAACCTGGGTGGGATGGGGGAAGACAAGTTGAGTTGTTACAATCAAAGGTAGTTTTTTTTTTTTTTTTTTTTTTTTTTTTTACCTTTTTTTAACTTTTCGGCTAGTGGGTGGGTCTTATTCGTTTCCGGTAATCTGATAAAAAATAAAAAGCAATCTGTCTGATTGTTGGATTTCTTTCAATCCCTCTCATTTTAAAAATATGTCACATAATGTGAAAATAGTTAATTCACATAAAGAAAATATTAATATTTGTATTCATGAAGCTTTTTTACGAATATTACATTCACAAAAAAGAAAATTTCGATCTTCATTAAAATTTTTTTTCAATATATGTTTCCTATGTGTAAATTTATTGCATATTGCAATGTAATAAATTTTAAATGAGAATCTTAAATTACTGTAAAGATAAGAAATTTTAAAAGCGTGTGTATGAGTTTTGATATAAATATTATGAATTTAAAGCTTATTTGTTTTATTTATTTCTTCATTAATTCATTGCTTTTAGAAATATGGTATAAAATTTCTTTTTAAAATAAACTCCACAGTTAACATACTGAAAATGTTATTAAAAATATTTTTGTAGAAATCGAAATTCCCAGGAATATAAATTTTCAATAAAATAGTATTTTATATTTATAAAATATTATATTTATTAAAAATAAAAACCTTATATTTTCCACGGATTTATGAGTTTTAATACTATCAAGGCTACATTTTTTAAAGAAATCTTTTTTTTTTTTTTACTTTAAAAATTTTCTATTTCTATTTAATTCATAAATTGTATATTAAAATAGTTTGTTCTTAAAATTTGTTAGGGTATTTTTAACATAAAGTAATAATGGTATTTATGACTGTATAAGATACACAATAAAAATCTTTTAGATATTTACTTATTGAAGAATTTTGTCCAAAATTGTTTAACCGATATTATATTGAGTGATGTTTGCTTTTTCACTTTTCCCACAAAATATATTTATGTTATAAAAAAAATTAAGTTTTAGCATCACATTGAATTTACATGAAACTGCAGCGACATCTATATTCTATCAATTAGAAGTGTTACATATTTTACTTTATTAACAAAATAGTTTAACTTTAATTTTAAATTAATATGCATAAGATGCAAGAATAAATCCATATATTAAAACTGTGTAAAATGTGCTTCACATTTTTATTATTTTATTAGATTATTTTTATGTATATTCAATAAAATAACTATAATAACTAATAACTCCATATGCTATAAAGGTAATATTAGATGATTCTTAATTCAATTTTAGCAATAAAACTTTCCTTATAGGGATTTCCGAAATATCTTAACAAATATGCAAAATATTTTTTTATCCTTTGTATTTTAAATAATTTATTTTGTGGATAAAAAATAAAGTAACACAACTTTTGCAAAATACAGTACCCTAGATCCAACTGCAATATCAGATATCTGTAGATCAGCATTAAAATGACTGAGCATTCAATTTTGCGTGCAATATAGCTAATTTTGAATATGTCATCATAGTTTTTCAAAGCATTAAATTGATTTTGAAGAAATACGTATTTATCAATGTACGTAATACGACTATTGTCCATCTACCACCAAAATCGCTCCCGCTAATTCATCTGTGAATGCCTAATGCCAAGGAAACAAGACACATCCATTTTTGACTAGAGAAGCAAGAAAAAGTCATAAACTATCGCTTACCAGACACCTTGTTGTAAAATATTTAATTTATATTTTACATATTAAATATCTAATTTATATTTTCTGATTTTTGTTCCTAACCATTAATTTCATAGCATTTGGAGTACTCTAAAATCCCTTCAAGGGTTGTACCTTTGAATATTTGCAACGCTCGGGGTCATTCCGGAGTCCCAGTTTAACATTTCAGAAATCTCGCAGGCCTACTTATAACCAATCTTTCTTTTTTACAAAGATTCAACACAAATGTCATTGGAGCTAGTGGAATAAGGAAATGGACTTACTTTAAAATTATTCTAAGTCATTTTTAGAAATAAACTTTTATAACGTATTGTGCTATTAAAAAACAACACATTAAATTACTTGGAGCAAGAAGTGTCAAAATCAAATTTTAAATAAAAAATTTGATTAAAGATTAAATCAGTCACGCATGAGCTTATTTTGATAAGTGAAAAACGTTCATCAAAGAGTTTTCATTGAGACGAAGGAAATATTTTCCAAATATGAGTATTCAAATTAACTAAACAGAGGAAATATTCTTCAAAAAAACTTTTAATATAGATACAACAAAAAATATTTTGAAAATAATTATTCTTATGAAGGAGGGAAAAAATGAAAACATACCATTTCAAAATCAGGGGGAAAAAATAGAAATTCATTATGAAGTTAATTAATGTAATAAACTTTACACTAAAGCCATTTTTATCGATGATTCAAAGTTTAAATTTTTTTTAAATAAAAGGTATGAGGATAATAGACATTAAACTTGAAACTCTTCCTTGAAATACTCAAAAAGGACTATAATAACTACTATTTATAATAGCAATTAAATTTTTAGTATATATAGCTGATGGAGACTGTTTCATGTTCTTCATTGACCATTCTTAAAAGATATCACAATGCTAGACTGTGAAGTAATATGAATATAATCAAGTGTCTAAACTAAAATGTCCTTCCAGCATATGAATAATACCAAGCTTACATTAATTAAAACATGGAAATAGTTAAGGCCATGATGGTCTGATTGTTCAGGGCGCCTTCTCATTATTGGAATTTGAATCCCTGCTTAACCAAAAACCCGTCATGTTCACTAAATGCGGCTGGGGCACGTATAATAGGTCATAGTCGTAATGTCCTCCAAGGGAAATGATACCTCTGGGAGTGGCAGGTTAAGTATTAGAAGATCTTCCGCTTGATTCCTATATCTATATTACGAAGACACCCACCCTGTTGCTTCCGCTAATTGGTAGAGCCCAACTTTGGGGTAGGTACTGGGAAGTATGCTGGTGCAACAACAACAACAACAACATGGAAATAATTACAGGGTTACGAATAATAACCTTAGTAGTCACTGTATTTATTAATGCCAGACATTTTGCCATTAAGTCTTGACCTCGGTCCAAATACCTAAGAATAAAGGAATTATGAGACAATATTGCAGTTCATTTGCAAATATATTTCTTGTCTATGGATTGTCCAGAGTTACAGAGAGACACTATATTTATCAATGGACATCGTTATATGGAGAATTTATAGAAGCAATTTGATGTGGAAGTTAGAAAACATAAAATTTAATCTAAAGATGTGCAAAAGCTTGCAACTTCTAAAAGGAGTGCAGTAAATCTTTAAAAGAACAAAAGTTCTCAGTTCTTGGATAGAGTAGATGTGATAAAAATAAAAGATATCTAATCTTAATATTATACACCAACTAAAAATGTAGGTAATTAATGTACTAATAATGTAGATACTAAAAATATAGGTAATTTTGCATGTTCTCGAATGGTTTTTGAATTGTAAATTTTCATTTTATTGGCTTTTTTAAAAAATTGAACAAAACCCTCTAACAATATAATACACTTAAAAAAAAAAAAAAAAAAAAAAAAAAAAGCTTTCTTTTGTTTTCTTACTGAAACTCTAACCTTTGATTAAATTTTAACTTACTTGTACAGTCTATCAACTATAAGCAGCATCAAATATAATCAACAGGCAATATTTTTTCAAGCCTGTATAGAAATAAGCTCGTTTAATTATTAAAGCTTACTTATATGTTTGACCTTTTCTGGGAAACTTTTTTATTTAAATAGTATTCATAATTTTATATATTTTTCGAATTTTTGACACCAATTTTTTGTTTTTTTACTTTGATACTTAATTTTGAGAACATTTCAGCTAAATATTTATTAAGTTATTTGTATTAAAAAAAAATTTCAATCAGAATTTTTTTAAGTAAGTTACAAATTGCAAACAATAAACTATGGCAATACCCTATGTATATGAATAATAATATTGCTTATATCTAGTAAATTAAAGGCTATACTTAAATTATGTGGAAACGCATAACTTGTCATCGTTTATATGAGGAAAGAAGAAAATTTGATCCAATAGAAAAATGTTGAATAAATTTATCGTACATTTTCATTTAAGGAACAATCATTGAATTAAATTTTTTGTTTGATCCATTTTGCTGTTAAAGATATTCAATACAATCTTATTTTAATGAAATAATTTCATTTAAAAATTTGTATGTCAAAAACTATGAGTATGTACTTATGAATTTGTTATATATCTAAATGCTTGTTAGCTATGTCTCTAACACATAAAATCATTTATGTGTTCAAACATCATTTTATGCTCTCTAATATGATGATAAGGATATTTTTCTATGAACTTTTTTTTTTAATTATTATTCATCTAAATAAACCTCCCATGTATGAAATTGTTTTAATTTTGTGTTTTAAAAATGACTAATATTGGAAATGTCTAAATAAGTCGAGGTGTTTTTCAGCATTTATACATTCAAAATCGTTTGTTAATAGGGCACTTCAAAAACGATATCGTCTGCAGAAAACGAACACTCCGATTAACGACACTAGTTAAGTCAATTGCTATCGAGATGTAGAAAAGAAAGAAAACGAAAAAAAATCACTTCAAGGACGAGATAAAGCTAAGCTCTCACTGGGTTGATCGTTCTCTCGAACATTACTCTCGTTTCCTTCTTCTGCCTCAACTCCCACCCCCACATTCCGAAATATCTCGAAAAAGAGAGGAAAAAAACTCCATAAAATTGGAGGAGTCTGACGAAAATGACGCTCGTCCGCACGTAATGACGGGTGTGTCCTCACAGGATGGCGATCATTATGGCTTCCGGTTATCTCTGCTATGTCTTTTTCTAATGCAGCCCATTTGTATGCCCCTCTCTCGCGCCGATCTTCCTTCACGCTTCGATCATCCCTTCCTCGACAAGCCTTTCTCTCGTGAGGCTGAGTTTCCGCACATACAGAAGGTGGACTGTTCCTTTCCAGAACATAATTTATGGCAGCTCCTTCTGGGGAATTATTATTTTTATTTCCCTCAGAGGTAATTGGCTGAGAAATTGTGTCGCCAAGGAGAATTCCTGCAAGAAAAATATAGCCAATGACATCTCCTCAAAGTGGGAACACCACTATTTTTAAAAAGATATAGTAGAGATGGATATCTACACACACAACCCAATTTTTGAGTAAGATTTCTTTACGATTGGAGAAGAAGTTAAATGCCAGCTAAGAGTTTTATGTCGATAAATCGAAACAAAAGATTAGAATATGTTGCCAGTTTAAGATAATTAAGAAAAGTTACATTTTACAAAACACATTTTTTTTTATAAGAGCATGTTTTATTCTTTCATTATTGATACACTTTTTGCAAGTAAACTTGCAAGAAATGTAAATCTTGCCTGTGATTTTATACTTATATAAACAAAAGTTTCAAAACATTAATTTTGACATAATAATTTCAGAATTAGATAAGAGTTGTGGCATTTCCTTATTAATTATTTCAATATTTTAATCGAGCTTTATACATATGTATACGTTTCTTAAAAATGTCGAATAGAATGCCATTCACAAGAAGTGAAATCTTCAATCAAAAATCAAAAATTATTGAAAAAATCGAGTCACTCTAATCTAATGGAAATAGAATCTTTTTGCCCTGAATTAGGTACCAAAAAGATTTTAAGTCTTAAGCGAATCGAGTAATGCATTAAGACATTGAAAAACAATCGATTTTTAAGAGTGTATTTTAAACATAGCAATTATCTTGTATCATTATATCTCATGTGACGGGTAAAATAGTCAATGTTATCTTTAGTTTTATTCAAAATAATCATTGTGAAAAATGAAATGAGGTAATAAAAGCTTCTTAATAAATATAAAAAAGGAGACATATGAAATAAATTCTCTAAAAGAAATAGGTAAACGAAACTTCTCAAAACAAAAAATGTATTATTTAAAATAAAAAATAATTAATACGTATAATATATCAAATTTTCTTATGTCAGAATCATTAAAATGAAATTTTGAAAAAAATGTCTAAATTATTTGTTTTAATCTCCTGGACTTATGCAGTTTTATGAAAATATTTTTTTGTAGGGATTGTGAACAATAACACTTTCATGGAATTTATATTATAAAGCTTTAATGATGTAATACATTCCAAAAAGTAATTTTATTTCCTTATATTTATTATGATGTTTACATATAATTCAATTGTTGATTTCCAGTTTTCCCTTTCGTTGTATGAATACTATCCACTTTGAATAAAAAATCTTTTTAAAAGCTATAATACTTAATAAATGTAGTAAAATCTCATGGCAGGAATTGGAGTTTGGATTGCCCATTGCGCAGAGTCAATAAAATTTTCAATACATTTTCAATACAAGAAGTCCATAAAATTTTCTATACATTTTGATGTTGAATAATTCGTAAAATAGTGAAGGTAAGTTTAAACTCCCTCTCTCTCTCTCTCTCTCTCTCTGTCTGGCAACACCATTGGTTTGATAGATAAAAAAGAGTCATGGCTCTTTTAAGAAAACTTTGACATGCGCCATCTTCACCAAGAAGAATATCAAAATAATTGTCAATTTTGAGAAAAGTACAGAAAACCTGTCGGCTTCTTGGCTATTAATGCTGAAATCTTGGGGTTTAAATCATCAACATTCAATCTTTTTAACCTGTAAATTATATCTTTCACGAATTCTCAAAGGAAAAAGTCCCATTGGCGTTATATTAGGTGATCTGAAAGGCGTCGGGCCACCTTTCTAAATACCTCCTCCTGGAAAATGATCATTAAAAGTACTAGGAATGACGGTACTTCATTAGTGTTGCCATTTCCGATTGAATGAAGCATCACATAAAATAAAACATCAAATGAACTCATCAAAAGTAAGCATAAGATTATATTCTGATCTTGGTTAAAAACAAAAGAGGAAAACAAAATTAATAAAAGCGGCAAACGATATTTGTAAGAGATGATATTCAAATGAGACAAATAAATTTCTTGTGCAAGCGTTCACTGTAAATGAAAATGTATGAGTTATTCTATGTAAATGTCATGCATTTGCTTATATTTTTACAACTTTATGAATTATTAAACAACAAAATGTGTCCAACATTCTATAAGACATCCTGCTTTATATTGCTGTATTATGATGTTTTCGGATTGGTTGTTATATTTAAAGAAAATGTTCTTCAAGTAGTAGAATAGAATCAATAGGCAAATAATCAATAGTAAAGTATCAAGATTTTATTATTTGATGTTGTTGATTTTCTGTTTTAACCAGAATTCGTTGAAAGACAAATCTAGAAGTAGATTAAATAATATTTAATATTTTTTTTCTTATTTATTCAGGTAAATAACTATAGCAAGAGACCATGTTGGTCTTTTCATTTAAGAATTTTTTTGAAATATAAATGCTCAATGAAAAAAAAATCGGAAAGAAAAGAAAACTCGTTTTAAAATCCACTTAATTATGTAAAAGGCAATTGAAAGTTCACAAAGCAAATGTTCTTAAATTCCATATTCTGTTATTTTTTATTGAGTTAATACTTTCTGTTAGCTCAGCTGACAGAGTTGATGCATGAGAGTTTTCAGGGTTTCCTCCTTTGTGAGATATGAAGATGACATTTTGTTGTTAAAAAAGTCCTCTTAAAAGGCAATAATTCATTTTCTTTCCTTTTAAGAAGTATTACAGCTTTTGGCTATTAAGACAATCCAGAAAATGCAGTCAAAGTTGTGTTTAATAGATTATGCTTAACATTTTGAATTAGCATTTAAGAATAAATTTAACTAAGAAAATTTACCTAATTGTGTTGAAAATTTTTAATAGTTATAAAAAATAATGCATTAGATTTCTTGTTAATAAATTTACTTTTAGATAAGCTTAAATAAAAATTAACAAATGTAGATTTTCATTTATATATTTTACTTAACTGAAAATAAACTTTATTTTTATCCACCAACTTTATTGCAAAAGCTATAAAGCAACTAGAGGGTCTTGCTGTCAACTTTTGCAAGCCGTACCCTCCAGTGAGAAACATATCGAGAAAAATTTTGTTTTGGAAAAATAATGCTTAAAAGCTGTAAAACTTTTAATGTAAAGTTACGTGAGCAACTGTTTATATAGTTTTGATTGCTATTTTGCTGCGCGAAACGAGATCTCAAATATAGAGCGGCTGAAAACAAACCAAATGAGATGTTAAATACTTGACAGTTCCTTTTAATTATGAAATTATAAAAATTCCAGACTTCTTTCATCAGTATTTCAATGCATTTCTTATTGGCGAGATTTTGAGAAAACTACAAAAACATACACAGAATTGAACAAAAGCAATAAAAATAAAATACGTTATATATTTTAAACAAAAATTATAATGCGGGAAATTCAAAGAAGTGATATTCGATGCCATATATATTTATTCTTTATTCCCATGATTTACGTATCAGTGGCAGTTTTAAAAGAAGGAGAAAAATAACATGCTTCTTTTTTGAAGCGAGAAGAGTTCCGAAAATTTACAGTGCATAAATTGATTACATTATGGCATAAGCAACTTTACAGAGAGTTTAAATAAGCCTTAACCATGTTTTAAGCTAATTACAAAATCTGTAATCAAAATATTGAAATTAAACAATAAGTTTTATTTTAAATTAGTTACAGATCAAAATCTTAAAGTAAATTCATTGTGTCCTATGCAGTCCTTCTTCATACAAATCTTGACAAAATTTCGACGAACAAACAGAATAAAAATTATTTATATATAGTTATATTTCAGTTTTACTTTCATGTTAGTTAAATATTGTAAAATCAACAAAATATCTGTTTATATATTCTACAAATTATTTGGTATCTAAATAAGCTCGTCAGAAAGTTTAAATCAGCTCAAAAAATTATGACTTCCTAATTTTGTATGAAAATCAGAAATGGGGACATAATGGAGAAATTCAACAGAGGAGAAAATTTCCCTAGATTGGTCAATAGCTGTGAGTGAAACTCACCGGTGACACGGGACATTGAAAAAAATGGTACATGTGGGGGAAAAAAACAATACAGGTTGTCTCGACAGGTCAAGAGAATTGTGACAAGTCAGACGATGTTGTAACCAGAGCCTATGATTGCTCAAGACATTTTAACTGATAAAAAGCACGTGTTTAGTTGAAAAGGAGCATTGAGATAATTCTCACGTAAAATTTGTGTCTTTTACTTTCCTTTTGAACAAGTTTATCGTGTCATAATTATCTTATTTTCATACAATTTTAGTCTATGAACTAAATTAAAAAAATTATATTTTTGCTTTTTAAACCATTTTTATTATCACAAGTATTTTACATTTAAAAAAATGCACTTTAAGATAATCAATTGCACAAAAACAAAATATGAAGGTAAAAAGATGAAAATTTATAATAAACATAAATTATCAAAATATTAAATGTATTCAAAGATTCGAAGAAAAAAAATTCTTGGACAAAAATTTATATCTTTAAATACTAATTTTACAAAATGAGTAGTTTTCATTGTCTACGCATGTTGTTTAGTAAGAAATACCTCCATATTTATTTGACAATATCATTTAAATAAACATGAGAAGTTAAAAAAAATGATTTATCATAACAAAGATTTTGAAAATGAAACTCTTATTTTACGACAGTTGAAATCATAAAGTATTTTATGAGTTTTTGAGGACAACTTTAAGTGGCTTTCAGAAATATCAAGCATTGCAAAAGTTTGATTTATAATTGTTTTAAAATTCTATGGAATACAACCATTTTAATTTTATTAATGATTACATGAAATCGAAATGACTCTTTTTAAATTTTTAAAAAGCACCAGTTATGATTTAAAATAGATTTGTAAGAATGGTAATTTTGTTGTTAAAGTTTGCACACACATAATTTCTTCTACATTAATAACGAAAATATTTTAAATTGAATATAATTATATTTCTAATGAACAATGCAAATCATGGATTCGCTTTTAAATGTAATGAATTTATTTTCCACAAATCATAAACAAATAAATTATTGTTGCTAAAACTGTAGCATTAAGATTATATGATAGTTTCAAACAAATTGAATTTTAAATCTTTTTAAATCACATTCACTTTGATGAAACTAATAATATGGAAAATTAAACTTTGATAATGTTAAATAAATACTTCAAATAAATAAAAAAAATAAATATTGGCTCGATAGCCCGTTGTGCGCCCTTTATTGGACATCTTTCCCATTCCACCCTACTCCAAATAATGGAGACTTCTAGTTTCTTGTTTTTAGTTTAGCCAAATTCTCATCCCGGTAGTCATTCCATTTTATCTTAAATCTCCATCTAGATCTTCCCCAGAAAGGTTTGGTTTGTTTGGTTTGCACACGAGGGCTAATTAGAACTGGACCTACGGTATAAAATGGATCCCAAACCACTACAAACATCCATACCCAAGGTGGGATTCGAACTCACGAACTTTAAATTGATTGCAAGAGAAGGTGTAGCACGGAAGCCCATAAAAGCTATGCTCTCAGTCCTCATTCTCAGATGGTGACTCACCAATATCATTCAGCTTAATTTTATGTATTTAATCATATTTATAGATTTTAATAGAGGCATAAATATTATTAATAAATTTAAATTTGTAATAATCTCAATTTTTTTGATAATTTAATGTGTAAAAATTGTAATCTAATATATATTTTGTGTAAAAAATATAATCTAATACATGTTTCTTAAGGGAGCTTCATCGAAAAATATACTATAGTTATTAAAAGGCTTTCATAACATTTTCCGAAATTTTCTTTTTAATTTGGCCGCAATTTTTAAGCAAATTTCTTGTGGAAAAGAAATGATGAGAAAATGAAGGGAGAGGCGACTGACGAACTAAAACAATGCGCCAAGGAAGAAAACGGGCGCACGTTCCACATTCGCTAAAACGGTGGATCTCGCATATCTTTCATGTGGCCACAACTTTCTCCCCATTCTTCATTGTAACCGCATCGCGGTCGTGACCCCTGACCCTCACCCTCACATCACGTGACGAGGAGGAAAAAACTTGAGAGAGTTCGAACAACAATCACAATAGACAACGTAATTAGCATCGGGAGCTCTCCATATCATCGCCAGTTGAAGAGAAAGAGGCCGTGTCAGCAATTGATTACTAATAAACTTATAAACAATGAGAGGTGAGAAAAACAGAAACAAATTATCGATACCGGATGTGACTAATAAATGAGGCTTTTGTTTACGTACTTAAGGATAATAAGTACTTAGTACAAATAATACTGGTTGATCCCTAACTACAAGTATTAATATTTATAGTTCAAGTGAATACTTTAGTATTTTTATCTAGTAAATATGAAAATACGACAAGACATTTGTCTTAAAGTTAATTCCATTAGTATTCAATTGTAAATTTAAAAGTATTATTATTTTAGTTTATTGAACAGAAAAACATGATTTTTACACTATTACGAAACTAAAATTCGTTTGTAAAATAACTTGAGAAATACTTATTATATATTTTGATTTTTAAAACGTATATTTCTACCTCCACAAAAAATAATCAATAAATAAAAATTTAAAAAAAATAAAAATAGGATAGCTATACAACTTTTTATTATTTTTTATGGAAAATTATATTGCAAATTTCGAGAGTGTTTTATATTTCATACATCAGTTTTTACATAAAATGTTTAATAATAAATTATTTGTTCCCAAGAAATTTACTAAAATTCTAAAATTTTAATTAAATTTCAATGCCTTTTATAAAATTTAAATATTATTAATTGCATTGAAGTTTATATTACATTAGAAATATTCATTTTTCTGTTCTTTTCCATGATATACATTTTTCCTATTAGGAGATTATTATAATTTCCAAACAAGGAATAAAATAAAAATAAAATTCGTTTATATAATGTTCAAATAAAAAAGGATGTATCTTTTATAAAAATTAATATAATTTGAATTTTCTCAAATATATTATTTTATAATTTTTATCTTGTGGATTCATATTACTATATCCCACATGTAGTTAAAACTTCAATTCATTTGTACCATAGGCCTTATAATTTTACTTCCTACTTATATACATATTGTATAAATCCAATACATTCTTGTTATAGATTTATAGACATAAC
>JAPDSC010118427.1:189116-228194 GCA_026290005.1 Latrodectus geometricus
AATGAAACCGAAGTCAAGTTGTTGCCTGAAAACGAGTGGCAACAGGTGCAAACAAGGACCTTCTCTCACTCTCTCGTCCATCCCTGGTGACGCCTGATACTTTCTGCGATAACTGGTCTATCTTATTGCCTTGTTAGGGGGTGCAATTTTTTTGCTTTTTCCATTAAAAGAGGCCCTATCAACCTGCGTGGCACTCAATATGGATGTCGTGGGGGTATTGTGTGTTGTCTGGAACAACAGCCGTAATTAAATCCTTCCTGGCTACCGGAAGGAGAGGGGGAGGGGCAGGAAGGCGACTTCCTCTGGCCGGTGAGAAGCGGAAGCCGCAGGTAGTAGCGCACGCGTCATTCCAACATGCCCAGGGCTATTTCCATTTGACAAGTTGTTACGTTGTATGGCTGTATCGGAGAACGGGTTGGGTGAAAAGATGCTCTGTTATAATTTTTTTTTGCAATTAACCAGTTATAAAGCAATGTCTTTGTTGATTGATATCTCAATTAAAATGTTTTCTTCTTACACGCATTTTTTTTTTTAAATTTTGTATTTCGGTTATTTTTCGAATTACTTATCTTGAAAAAATTGAATTAATTGTTATTTTAAAATAAAGTTCAAGGTTTATTATTTTAAATAACTAATTTTTAATAAAAGATTGAAACTAAAATGATTTTTTTTATACTGTTATAAAAAGTTTTTTAAAAAAATCCGAAGTTTGTGTGAATAGAATTTCGACATAATTTACAAGGAAACTAAAAATATGATTGCATAATCTTAGCCTTTGTATAAAAGTAAATAAAAAAATATTTATATCTCAGCTTTAATGATTAATAAAATTCGGTACAATTAGTCACACATTTTATTGAACCTCTCTCAATCTCTATTTCTTTTAAAAAATAAATATTTTTATAGCTATATTTAAAAGGAAATCACACTTCATTTAAAATTATTGCATGAACGATGACAATCAAATTACTTCCTAACGAGAAAGAATAGAAGATGCGTATATTACTAACATTCATCATTGTATGTGTGATTCTTTATTCTTTCAAGTATCTAAGTTTAGTCATAATATAGAGGTGTTGATCAATAGGAGTCCTTAACTATTAACTCCAATTTTATGAAGTAAAGTTTAAATAACTAGTTTTTTAATAAAAAGATTAGCAAATAGATCAATATTTTTTAAATAACGTAACAATGTCATTTGCCAAATATTTTTTGTGTTGTTATTAATGACACTTCGCGAAGCCATGCCCGCCCGTCAGGGACTGGGTGAATGAAGTCAGAAAGAGCGTCTTCCCTTTTTGAACAGAGCACTTACACCCTCGTTGGGAGCTACGAGAGTAGAAGTACGACTTTGGCCCAAAGATGGCAGCACCATCTGAGTCATCCAATTTAGAAATAGGAAGCCAAGGAAGACCCAAGACTTGACTACTATCACCCTAGAGGTATTAATATGAAATGAGAGAACACGGAGGACATTGCAACTAGATATGTTCTACACTGTTAAAAAAAACGGAAGAAATACAGTAAAAATCACTGTTATTTAAATGGCTGTAACAAGAACATTGAAGATTACAATAAATTTTACTGTAAAATTCAGAGAGAGAAAATCGCTTGTCACTGCGCATGCGCTTCAAATTGGTGGGATTATCGTTTGCTTTTATTCTAAAACGACGCCATTTTTTATTTTCATTTGCATTCGTTTCCGTGAAATTATATATGTTGCTTGTGTTTAGAATTTTGAAAGGTTTGAGTTTCCTTTGTAACTGAATCACCAAATATAAGGTAAAGTACAATTTTCTTATTATTTATTAAACAAAATATTAGTTTACTTTTATTGATATAAATTCGTATAAATTTGATTGAATATTTCAGAAAATTCTAAGCTTAATTTATACAAAGGAGTTAGAATAAAGTGTCAATATATTTTTACTAGTTTATTAAAATTTAGAATGTTTTGTACTAGTTTGTTAATATAGCTGATTGATATTTTAATCATGAAAACTTCTTAGAAATTATAATAATATTTTATCTAAGCGTTTTGATTGTTATAAAAATTACTTGATTATCGAATTTCAATTACTAAAGAAATAGAATTATATGTTTTATATTTGTTTTAGTATTCTTTTATTAAATATGTAAATTTCTAGAATAAAAAATTTATAGAATAAAGAACTATAATTAAGAAACAGAAGTACATGAGTGAAAGCTTTCTAATTTGTTTTTACCTAATTTATTTAAAATATTTTGTGCCCAACATTTTTTCTAATACTATTGTATACGTATGGTAATTTAGTATTATAGTAAACATAGAGCACATTAAATGTTACCTTCTAACATAGTTGCAATTTTTTTTAAAAAAATAAAAAATTTTAAATATGTAGATGTTTTTGGAGATTAAAAAATTACAAAGGAGGTGTAAGATTTGTAAAGAAAGTCTTACAGAAAAATCGCATAATAACTATTAATAGTAGTACTATGCTGGCTAAAGTCTTGATGTCAACTCCAGGCACATTTGAAAACTGGAATAGGTGTTAAATTTTTGAGAGCAAATCTGTTGTGTGGCGGATTTTTTTAAAGTTTTTCCTTTTCCTTCATTGTGATGTCCAAGAGAAACCAAAATGCAAAGTGTTTTTAGATGTTATATAATTTATTTTCAGATGTTTAGCTATCTATTACGCTGTATTGAATGAAGAAAAGAAAATATTTTTAGAATAAAAAATTATGAGCTTTTAAATGCATTTAGCAATTGTTATTTCATTTAAAGCAGTTTTATTTATTTTTCAATTGTTGTTATGACCATTACGTCAGTCGCTCTACTTATAAAATTTTAAATTTGTGCTATAAATATGGAAGTATACGAAGAGGATATTTAAGCATCCAAACACTGATGCACAAAATTATGATAATTTTCTTTATTAAATTAATCATTACAGAAGCTATTCTATGTATTTTGTAAAACGTATTATATTATACAAAAACTAAGATAATTTAAAACAACACATGGTATTCTTATATTTAGAAACACTCGATTATTCTAATATTTTTTCAATTTCTTTCTTGAATTAAAACATGATTTAGATAATTTGAATAATGATTCATATACGATTTGTGAAAGATATGACATATAATTATTTTGACTTTCTATATATTTTCACTTTCTTTAGAGATTTAATTTTATTTATTACTTGAAAATAATTACAAGATGCAAATACAGTTATTTAAAAATGCATTACAAATACATTTATTTTAAATTTATTATTTCTAGGTTTTGATATATTTTCATCAACAAAATATATAATATTCATTGATGGAATCGTAGTAAATGAAGATTTGAATGTATTTAATATGTATATATTTATGCATTTAATATCAAATATCTGGAAGAACTATTTGGAACAATGGAATTCATTCAAAGGTATATTTTTATTTAGATACATTTTAATGATATCAGAATAATTTATATTTCATGAAACTGCTTCATATTATACGAAATTATTTTTTTAATTGTTTTTAAAAATAAATCTGTCTGTTTTTGAAAAACAGCGATTCTGAAGAAAACTAAATAATTTTAATAAATCTTAATGATATTTAATTTTTATTTAGCTGTTCATGTGTCTAATTTCTACTTTTTGTATTTCAGGTGCTTATTCAACATTAACCCCTCTCAAGGGACCAAATTCAAAAAATCTGTCAAAGATAGTGTTCAAGCACGCGTATTATCTCTTTTAAATAATTTGTCTAATTTTGAATGGTTATGATTAAAATGTAGGATAAATAAACAAAAAAAGTTTTTTGCTATTGTTTGTGTATTGTCAATTATTAAATAGAAACTCTTTATTTCCTCAGAATTTTTATTTGCTTTTATTATAATGGAAAAAAGTTTAAAAAAAAATTTAAAAAATCTAAATAATATCAAAAAGTAACTTTTATTGTCTGTGCAATATAATTGAAATACCATATAGTTAACTAAATGCCCTTCATATTTTTAGTAAAATGGAATTTTTTGAAGGTTTTATTCTATCATTAGCCTATAAAATCGTAGGTAAATATAAAATTGATTTTATGTTTAGTTTTATATCTTATTCAATATAACTATTCTTTCTTTATTTCTTAAAAATTCATTATAAAAATTTCAACCTACATTTAAAATTACGACTTTGGGGTGTTAAGTCTAAATAACTAATCATCGTGTATGGTATTGAAAGTTAAACAATTAATAACAGAATGTTCTGAAAAATGATATCTTCTGCAATGTAACATTTATATTCTTTATGCTACATATATTGAATTACAAATTGCTTCATATTTCAATTAATATTTGTTAAATTACTTAGCACATAATAAGAAAGTTGGTTATTGTGTATTTTAAACTCTCAGTTAAAATAAAAATATAACAAAAATACGTTTCAATGAATTTCAATTCTACTAGAAATTCAATAAAACTGGTCAAAAAACAGAAAGGGTTTTTGTATTTAAACATTAAATATGTTAACATTTGATAGAATATGAAAGAAATATCTTATATATTTCAATTGGAAATCATTTAAATAATAATCATTGTAATTAAACATTGTGTCTGGACTCATTATACATTTATCTTTAAATATTCATCAAATTGCATATGCAAAAAATATTTGTAAAATGAAAGTATATATTTTAAATTGCTTGATTCTAAAAAATAGTTAAATAAAAAAGGTTTTGAAAATAATTATGCTATCATATAAATCTTTCTGCATCCATAATATATTAAGAGTTTCAAGAGGACATGAATGCACTTATTTAATGAGAAAAGGGATGAATTGGATTTTCTTGTCATGAGAAAAATAATCTACATTTCATTCAAAAATTTTCTTACATAAAAATGAACTCCTAAATAAATGTTTCATGAGAACTAAAACAAAGTGGAGGGGAGAATGAAAATAGAAAATCTGATGATAGCTGTAAATAGCAATAGGTTTTAAAATAGGTTCTGGAAAGGTTGAAGTAAAATGCATAGTAAAAAGTGCTGTAAAAATTACAGCAAAAAATGCTGTAAAAATTACACCAAAAAGTGCTGTAAAATTACAGCAAAAAGTGCTGTAAAAATTACAGCAAAAAGTGCTGTAAAATTACAGCAAAATATGCTGTAAAAATTACAGTTAAATATGCTGTAAAAATTTTACGGATATGCTGTAAATTTACAGCAGATTATACTGGCGCCCAAATTGCCAGCACTTTTTGCTGTAAAATAACAGTGTTTTTTTTTTTAGAGTGTACTTGCCTCAGTCGCCATTAGTGAACACGACGGACCTTCGGATAGACCGGGATTTGAACTCCCTACCTTCCGGTAACGAAAACGACGTCCTACCCAACCAAGCCACCATGACTCGCCAAGTATTTAGAGCTGATAAATTGTTTTATTATATTATTTTGTGTCAGGAAAAAGTAATGTAATTTTCCTTTCAAAAATTAATTGCCTTTGTGTGAAATTATAATAAGAAGCATTTTAATTTATATTAGTATTATATAAAAAAGAACAAAGTTTTAATTTTTATTTATCTGTATTTTAATTAAAATGATAAAATCATTCTGGTGTATTTTTTCAAGCAGCGAAATTCCCTAAACTTATATATTTTAAAATTTAATAATTTTATTAAAAGTAGAATTTTCAGTATATGATCTTGTAAAAGTATCAAGTTATTTGATTATATAGTTTTCGGAATAAATGTATAAATTAAATAAATGGGAATTGTATTCTTGATGTCAGTGTTACAGCAGAGTATTTTTGATATAAATTTACGGCATAAGTTATCTATTAGGAAATTTACTTTTCATTGGATATTTGCTTCTAATAATTCCGTAAGATCACGAACTTTACCTAAAACAAACTGTTGTTGTAACGGAATTTGTGTGATCAAAACATTTGAAATGTTATTAAAATTGTTTAAAGACTATTTCAAGAAAAATTATGATTTTTGAGTGGTCAGATATGTTAAAAAATGTTTGCGATTGTGTCGAAGATAATTCATACTGTAGAGGTTATTTATGCAATTTAAAGCCTATCATATCAATGAATTTAAACAAACAGATCTTAATGATTCTCTGTCACTAATGAATAAAGTCAATCAAGAAATTTACACTGTATTTCATTTTGTTAATCAATATGTTAAACCATTTTAGAAGACTTGCAATTGGTCTCTTCTCAAATCGTTCCAAAAATTTGATGATTTCTCGAAAACTACGTGTTCAAGTGGTTCAGAACATACTTTCTTAAATGCATTTTTTAAACTTATTATTATTAGCATCGTGACACATTTCTACATTTTTGATGCAAAAATAATCAATTACATAAGTAAATTATACTGGAAAAGTCTTCAAACTTTGCACCACGTTAAAATCGGCTTAATTTCAGATCGATGTTGGATGTATATTTAAATTGTCTGAGTATTATATACCATAGATTTATTCCAAATCTAAATATAGCCATCAAAATTAACTTAATAGCAGAAGAAAAAATTTCTTTTAAAGAAAAAAATATTTCGATTCTATTTTAAGAACGATTTCTGAGAATTATCAAAAGTAAGAAAATTAAAATGACTGAAAATTAATAAGGAAATTAATATGACAGAGTTATTTTTAAGCAAATATATTTGTAAGATTGTTTCATTTAATTAGTTTATCACAGTTTGTCTGAAATCAATATTTTCCTTTAGAGCGTGACACTTTTTATCCGCAATCAAAAAGCAATAAATTACAGTAAATTAGAATTATTGAAATTTTTAACGTGTCTCGTTGTTGGATGTTGTTTTTATTTGCAATATCTCTCTTAAATGTCTCCTTTATTTATTTATTGTACTTAATATTGCCAGGAAAATACTTTGATACGTTAAATTTTATTGTTATGTTTTATTATGGCTTAGTGTATGACCATACTTTTTGAAATAAAAGATCTCCGCATAAGATCAAAAAACGAAGATTGACATTGTGTTTTTCTTTACGTAGACACATCTAAGCAGAAAACGTTCAGTTTTCTTCTCATAAATATGTGAATAATAAATAAAAAAACATCGTCTTCTTCTTCTTCTTCTTCTTTTTTTTTTTTTTTTTTTTTTTTTTTTTTTTTTTTTTAAAAAAAAAAAAAAGGTTGTAAATTTTAAAATGCTTTACAACAAATTTTAATCAATTTTTCTCAATTTAGTAATCATTAATTTCTGAGAAGTAGCACACACACATATATATAATTATCCTTTCTAATTGGTATACCAGATATATAATTTAAGTATCCTTCCTCCCTCAGAGTCATATTAGCAGAGGGTAGACCTTGCACACAGCCCATTTCCAGTCCTTTCTCCACTTTGATAGACTCTTCCAATTTTTTATTATAAAAATGTTCAGATCTGTTTCGAGACTGTCCATTCACCGTGTCCTTGGTTTTACCCTTTCTTGGGCTCTAATTGGCTTAGCATCCAAAATCTTTTTAGCTGCTCGATCATCCCTCCATCCTGAGCAAGTGTTCTTGCGCATTTCAGTCTTAGGATTGAAAAGAATTTTATTATGTCATGCTCTCTATATAGTTTATAAAATTCGGAATTTGTTCTTATTCTCCAGCTATCACACACACATTACATTTCACACTTTCCAAAATACTTAGCAATACCTGTCTTTTAAAAACTCTAATGATTTCTTTATCACTTTCGGTCATTTCCCACGTTTCAGGACCATATGTGACTATGGGCCTTATCAAAGCTCTGTAGATCAGTAATTTCGTTTTTCTGCTAATCAGCCTAGATTTTAAATATACATGTGTATTTCATAGAAACATTTGCTACCGCTCCGCTATGTATCTCTGGCGTTACGTCAGTAACGGTATTCAATTTAGAGCCCAAATAGATGAAACTGTTGACTACTTGAAACTTGTAGTCTTCCATTTCAAGATAGGTGTCATCAAAACTTGTAGATGTAATTTAGGTGTATCTAGTTTTAAATATACTAATACTAAAATTAAATGGTTTTAAAATAAACTATCAAATTCTGCATTTAAAATGGAGATGTAAAAAATTAAGTGAATATAAATAAAAAATTTACATAGTAATTATTATTTCAAGAATGCCAATTAATTTGCATTAGCACTCTGTTAGTAATCCTTATTCATCACAAGAAGTAGACTTTTGTTTTCTTTTAATTCAGGGACTATAAATTAGAATTTATTTTAAAATGTAAAATGAATACTTTTAATCAAAAAAAGTTTTAAAAAATCTTCAGAAAATCCTGTTTTCTTAACTTGACAAAAGAATAGTCAAATTAAACTTATCTGTTGAGAATCTAAAAAGTTTATTTGTTTATCGCCTAAGGAATAACATTAATATGTGTGAATTCAGTTCTTTTAACAAGTCAGTATCTTTCTTAATAATTTTTATGCATCTTTATATAATTTTTTAAGGAAGATCTAAGATAGGTTCATCATTACTTGAAAATCAATATTAAAATGAAATGTATGATTCTCTATGCATTTTACACATCATTTTCCTAATAAAAATTGAAGTTAGATTTACCATTCCTTCGGAACCAATAATATAGTGAAATATTTGATTCTCTTTACTTCAACTGAAAATAAATACTGTACATTTTCCAAGTTCAATTACCGAATGAAAATATTTTGATTCATGGAAAAGAATTCGTGTAAAACCATTTTCTCGGAAACCAGCAATCTTTTATCTATTTGGTTGGCAACGTACACAATTTACAAATTGCAAATCGAGTAGTGCAACTTCTAAAATTACTCTCTCATTTTCTCACGGTTTATCTGCTTCATTCCAATAGAGAGATAGTCGTGTTTTTTTTTTTTTTTTCCTTGGGGTATTCAAAGGTCTCCCGTTACCCAAAACAAAGGCTGCCGTTACATTGTGCTTATGATTAAATCCCTACGTGAGGGGAATTTCTTTCTCCCCTTTCTGGCTTTTAAACCTCTTTCTTCATTCACAGCGTAAAAGTGTCGGAATACGCAAAGATAAATAAAAAATTGAGTCTGATGGGGACAGACATCCGGCAGGTCACATGCGAAAACCGAGTTTGCGGTCTCCAGGCAAACGTGCTCTCATTGCAGAATTATCGTAAAACTCGCTTAATGACAGAGATTTAAATAACCTCCGATACACTGAATAGGTTGTAAAAATAATAATGTAGTGTTGATTGTGTGAAAGAACTAGCAGCAGACGCAAACTCAATCAACAGCTGTGATTCTTCTGACTTAAGACGGAAATTCGTGGCTCTACAGTGAGACTTAAAGTTTTACTAATTTTACAGCTTGAAAAACAAGAAAAAAAGGAAAAAAATTTCTTTCTGGCAGGTAATATTTTCGAAAGATTGATCCCTTTTTTATTGAGACAAATTTCCCTAATAAAAATACAATATATTGTTTTTATGTTATACTTATAATCTACTAAATGCGACAAATGTCTTTTAGCAGTTTTATCCAACAAATATTTTATAAGAAACAAGGCAATTAGGCTTATGTTTCTCAGCACAAAACTGCTAGCTGAAAGTGTTCTGCTTAGTGTTCTGGTTTTCAGTTCAACAGTTTATAGGTTCATTTCTCATCTCGGCATAGATGTTTATAATGGTTTGGAATTACTTTAAAAGTTCAAAATTAGAAAACAATTACAAAATATGTTTATCAGTGCCGGGATATGTGTGTAGTTTAAAATTTAAACTTTTTATGGAATCTATCGAAGAGGGCTTCCCACATGAAAATATTCAACTGTTTATGAAAATAACGAATATAAATTTTGAATCTGAAGTATTACAGGAAAGGATGCCGTTTAGCTTGGCATACAGCCCATGATCAGGTCAATGACACAATCTAAGTAAAAAAATTATTTTTAAAAAGGAATACAATTTATGTTTTTGCCCCAATTCTTTTTTATGGATATACCACTAATCAAAACTAAAAATAATTAACTTGTATGTCCTTTAAGATGAAAATTGAAATATTAAAAGCAAATTTCAAATACATATATTTGTATGCATTAAATTGGATTAGTTTAAAAGTATTGGAAACCTCTTTTAAAGTAGGATAAAAAGTAGATGGATATTAAGGCATGTTCCAGTCTTATTCTAAACTTTTAATACTTATTAGAAAAAAATACACTAAAAACATATGTTACTAAGAAACTAAACATTTTATTAAACTTATGAATTAAGAAATTTGCTTATGTAAAAATTCAGTCTATACTTATTTCTTTCATTTTTAAGAGAATTTGTATGAGCATTTTATTGATTATATTAAAATAGCATTAAAAAGTGTTACATTAAAATATTTGTAAATTAATAGCATTAAAATAATTGTTAATATTGCATTAAATGAATATACGTCACGTTAAGAGTTCCTAACTTTTTAAGCTGAAATTACTCTAAAAAATGTAAAATAACCTCTCTAACCAGTTTTGAAAAGTTGTTAATAAAGAAAAAGCGTCTTTATTTTAATGAACAGTTTTTAACTATATTTGCAAATAAATTAAGTTTTTTTTAAAATGTACAGTTTCTAAAAGAGTTTTAATATCTTAATTATATGTATCAAAAGCTCTAGAAAATTCAAAGCATATGCTATGAAAAGTATTAAATAGTCCTCAAAAAAAGGAAGGTAAGCTTATAAATCTTTAATTAACAACCGAATCCAAAGCAAACGGCCAATCTCATAAAAAAAAAGGAAACGGCATCCCTAATATTCCTCCAGATCTATGGTAGGAAACGATGCACTCTGGAAATCCCCTCATTAGCTGCGATTCTTTTTCTCTCCCAATTTGTAAAAGTTGTTCGAACGAAATTCCAGTCGATTTTCGCAAAGCACAATGGTTGTAACGTATCGTTATTTTCTGAGGGAGCCAACTTTTTTTCCTTTCCTTAATGACAAACTCGTAAGTTTTTTTTATTGTACTTGGGTGATGCAGGTGCCATTAAGTTTCCGACTCCCAACGGCTTGAATGCATCTGCTTTTGCCTGGGACAGATGGTACTATCCACCCTCGGCAACTATCTGGCAATTTTCGCGAATCTAACTTGCCATGCAAGGTTTAAATTTTAATGCTGTCTTTAGTAGAACTGTGAATGAGAAGTACCTAATAACTGGTGTGTGTAACTACCTAGCTTAAAATCTTCATCAAATTTACTGAAAATCATTTGAACAAAAGTTATTTCTATTGATATAATTTTCTATATTCAAAGCAAACTTAAATATAAAAAAATAAGGAAATTTTGCTTTCACTGACTTTCATATGACTTCCATAATTGTAGAAATATAACAAAATGGACTTTTATGTGATCATGTTTTATTTTAGGATAATATGAAGAAGGAATATATACGATAGTTAAAGTATAGTCTCTTTATTTGTTTGATTTTTATTTATTTACTGATAAAAAAAGGCAGAAATATTTTTTTATAAGTAGTTATTCTAAATTTCATGATTTTTTTTCAATTTAAAAAAAAAATTTTTTTTCTGGGAACAGATCGATCTCCATAATATAGAACCTGCATTCATAATATTATAATGATAATGTTATGAATTCAGTTCCTATATTATGTAATACTTAAAGAAATTTTAATACAGTACTTTAACAGAGAGTAATCTAGACAATTTAAGAACTTACTCAGATCATAATTTTTCTTCGAAAATCGTATAAAAGTAGGTCTTTAAATAGTGTTAGATTCATATTTTTGAAGAAAGGTTGTAGATTAAATTAAATACCAAAAAGTGTGGAAAAGCGAAAAATTATATATATATATATATATATATATATATATATAAACACATAGCATTTTAATCACCTTATTAATTAATTAAAATTTATCTTTAAAAAAAACATCTATGCAATAAGCTATTACTAAAAGAAATCTAGCTCAGTTTTATTTTCGTCAGTGATTTATTCTGTAACCCGTTTTGACTTATAAGTGCTTTCATTATCATATCAAATTATATATATATAATATGATTTTACTTTCATACATTATATTTTCTGTATAAAAACATTCATCTTATTTTGAATGATATCGAAATTTTTTATTAATTTTTCACAATATTTGACATGCTTTGAATTTACAATCTGTGATACCTGCAATTGTGCTGGTATCACAGATTCTAATAAGCCTTTAGTAAAGAAATGTGAGATTTAGAGATAGTAATTTTGTAGTTGGTATGATTTCCTCTGTATCACTTTCGTCAGAAGCATTATCGTGATAATTTTTCTCAAAAAATTCCTTTGTTAAATTGTGTGTATTGCTTCTGCATGTTCATATTGCTATATCATCAATTTCTACCCTCACTTAATCGCTTGCAGGGGGAAATAAACACTGTTTCTTTTATTATTTATAATAAATTTGATTAGGTCTCAAAATCTAATTTAGGATCTTCTGTTTCAATCATATTCAGGTTTCGAATTCCCTTGGGTACAAATACAGCCAGTCTACAAACATTTTAATTTCAGTTGTGGTTAGATATTATTTTGAATTTCAAACGAACGCTAAATGTTTATGGTTCATAACTTTCTATGGCGACGTACAAATTCTCGAACAGGACCATGGTGAGGATTTTGGTAACATCAAGAATCAGAAATGTCATTTCGATTGTTTTAAAATTTACGATGGTCAGTGGAGAAGTCATTTACTCGCAACAAAAACAATCTTCTTTTTCTGGTTTAAGAAATGCATATCAATATCGCAACAATGCCTTTTCAAGATTGTTGAGAATATCAGTACATTTGAATTGATCTCATAATCAATTAAAAAGGGTTTGTTGTATTTGAAGAAAACTTCCTTTTTTGCTTTTTCTGATCTCTAGGGGTCTCATTTTCTCATATTTTCCTTCATTAGAGCCCAACAAAATTGTTAAGCTCTTTTCACTAAGTTTTCATGTTGTCTATTTTTTGCCTTTAAAAGCCAAAATATGACATGAGGAAACAAAAACTTTCGGTTTGATCTAAACTAAGAATATCTATATGATTCGAAATATTGACTTAAAATTTTAAGTTTCAATTTTCTGAAACATCAACATTGGCACTTGAGATTTCCTCATTTACTTTTTTAAAAGATAACTTATAGCGTTGTTTGAAATGTTCTATTCAACCGTTGCAGCTGTTAAACATTTTAACTCTCAGTTTCTCTGTAATTTCTGCTTTCCTTCCTTCTTTCCCTTTTTTTTAAAAAGAAAGATACGAATAAGAAAAGATATATTTCAATTCTGATAAGTTTTAACGATTTTAAGTATAATTTGGTTTATAAAATAAGTTTCTCTATACATTGAAAGTTTGATTTAGTTATAGTCAATTTTATATTTACTATCATTACCGTGCTTGTTTGAAAATGAACTATCGGGTAATAACTTATCATGATTCTACTATATATATATATATATATATATATATATATATAAATCCGAACTTTTTATACATAATAATTTTATGTAATCTGATAAAATGTATGACTGAATTTGTATAATATTAAGGGAAAAGCTGCTCACAGAAAAAAATGTATCACATATTCTAACTTAACTCCAATTATTATGAAGCAAAGCAATCAGAGTTAGACGTTTTAATTAACATAATCCATTTTATAGCATTCATTTATGCTTTACGCGTTATAATTAGAAATTTTTTGTATATAAAATGGTTGTCAGGCCATTAAGTGAATGAACACCTCTGTGAACTCATGCATGGTTTTTTTCTGGCTAATTGCTCATTCGCTCGCTCTTTCGGATGTTTACTTCCGGAAATATTAAATTTGAACGACAACCCAAAATAACTTCTTTATTTTCTCAATGCGTGCATGACGGTTATGAGGCGATCAAAAATTAGCCAAGCTACTCTAAATTGCGGTTCGAGCAATATATAGCGCAATGAAATGGATTTTAAAATAATTATAACTCGACGGCAAGAATTATAATTATCACAAATGCAAACAAAATACTCTATTATTAGCTTTCATGGGCTAATTTGGTATTTAAATGGTGTCAGAAAATGACAAGTTGACGAAAAAAATTTCATGAAAGTTAATTTTGAAAATTTTTAAAAATAACTCTGTAGATGAAAACAATTTTACGTGATTGAATGTTGTAAAAAAATCATTTGCTTTACAAAATGATTGAAATTTATTTTGTCTTTACACATACAAAATGTCTTTTAAATTTCATTTTACTGAATTGAACAAGTTAAAAAATAACCTCATTTGTAGATATTTCTTATTGTTCTTTGAAGCATTTAAATGTGTGAATAATGTTCTATAATTTTCTGTTAATATACAATATAAACTTAATTTTAGTAATAAATTATTGTAAAAATTTTTGCATTCTCACTTATAATTCATTCAAAAAAAAATTCTCTTGTTTTTTTTTTTTTTTTTTTTTTTTATATATAATTTATCGTTCATTATAATTTTATTTAATTGCTTTTTATTTCTTGCTCTTTTCATTTGAAAAAATTGTAAAATTAAAATTTATAATATTGTTTACTAATTTATTAATGACTTAGATACGCATTTAGACCATTGTTTCTTCAAAGTATGTTTGGATGAAATTAAGAACAAAAGAGAATTTTTTTGTTTTTGCTTTAATTTTTATTTATAATTCCTCAAAAATTCGATTATTTTAAACACAATATCCTTTTCTGATGAAGTGAGGTTTCATTTAAATGGTTTCGCTGATTATTTGATTTGGAACTATTTAGAGTATTTGGGACTATGATGAATTCTATTTTCCAAAACAATATATTTTTCTAAATTTTTAAGCATTTCTTAGAATATTTTTTTCTTTGCCTAAATTTTTTCAACGCAGCTTATGAAGATAATCCTAAAATATTTCATCAACTGAAAATCACACAACCATGAAACCCACGATATTGAAATCATTCATTAAAATATGCGCAAAATTGTTTTGCTTTGCTTCCTAAAATAGAATGGAAATTTCAGACATAATATTATTTTATTTTCTACCTTTTTTAGATATCTAATATATTTTTTTATAATTAACGCAAATGTAATTGGTTTAAGTATTGATGATTTTGCATAAAAAAAATCAGGAATCATGAAACAAAGCATTTAAGAATTTGGACGCATCACAATTTTTATAATTAATCAAATAATTTCTTCAATTTTTACAAAAATAATGAAATTTAAACTCTTAAGTAAATTTCTTCGTTATATAGTGCATTCACTTGGATTTTATGTTACCCTGTAATTTTAATTTAAATAAATAGCGATTGTCTTATAGGTAGTGTTTCGCACAAAGCACAAGTCAAAGTCGACATAGCCTTCATCCCTTCAGTGCGTCCATAAAATAGAATTCCAAGAAACTATTTCAAATATATTATGTTTTCTCCTACATAATTTGAGAATATAATGTTTCATCTGCAAAAAAAAATAAATAAATAAATAAAATATTATTCACATTCATTTTGATAGAATATTTTTCAAATGTTTTCAGATTTGAATTACAAGTCTTTTGTGAATCTAACTCGATTCTTGTTCAATTTTTCTGTAAAAATAAAAAAAAGTACTAACTTAGATTAATAAATCCCGATAGGTTAGTAACTCATGCATATGAAATCATTTATTGGAATTTATTTTAACTTTTATTCCTATTAAAAACTGTTTTGAGCTTAAATACATTATTCCGCAATTAAATCCATATTTGGTATCTAATTACCACTCACAAAAAAATATATTTCTGATCTCATTTTTTTAATCTTCTAACCACAGAAATATTTCATTAATTAAATATTGTATATTGTTGACTAGATAATGATTACATATATCAATTATTAATAAATTCTGTACTTCATTAGACGCAATTTATATGCTGGCAACTGTCTCGATTCTTAATATTTTATTGACGTGATATTAAAAATTTATATATGCCCATTATTAACTAGATATAAATGCATATATGTGAATTATTTACTAGATCATGGTAATACGAATTGATAGCGATTTTATTAAAATAAAAAAAAATAAAAAAACATAGTAATGGTTAGAATGGTTGGTCGTGTGTATTCAAAAAAATAAAAAAAACACTCCTTATTGTTGAAAAATAGGAGATAATTCCCTCATACTCAGCTTGACAGAATTTCTGATTAGTTTCTTTTAACTAAAAATAATATTTAATTGTAAATAATTTCATAAACTTCAAAAAGATGAAAAAGAGAATTAATTTAATAATTCAATTTATAATCTTAATAAAGTAATCAATTATTAACGTCACAACATGCCTTAACTCTAGAATACGATTGTATATGATTATTTGTTCGATATTTTTCTAACAAAAGATATGTATGCATAATATTTGTTAAATAATATGTGGGACAATAACTGTTTGATTTAAATTTTAAATAAAAATGGATTACAACAAATCCATTTTTATTTAAAACTTATTTTAACTTAAACTTAACCATTTTTATTTAAACTTTTTTATGGAATCTCATGAAACTAATTTCTTTTGGAAAACAATATGAATAAATGCAATATGGGGAAATATGTTACCATCTAAAAAAAAACTAGTAATGTGTAGAAAATAAATGTTTATTTGCAATTGAAAAATATTTTAGTTAGATTTTTATTCTATTTCTTTTTAAAAAGCATTTAAGATGGCAAGGAGTAATAATTTTGTAAATTTTTTAGATATTCTTAAAAAAGTTTATAAAATATATGACTGTATAAGTGATAATGTCAATAATATAATATAAATTTTATTTTTAACTATTAGAAAAATCAAAAACTATTAAACATTCATTTATGTGTAAGTCTTCGGACTTGCGCAATTTTACACTGAATTTTTGAAACATAAAATCAATATTATTTATTTATTTTTAAAATTTTTTCACTTCGATTATTTTTCATTTCATTACGAATGAAAAAAGAATTTTAATTCTTTTTGTCATCAAAAACTAATCATTTACTGAAATCACATATAGTAATAAGCAAATAAATAAGCGAATCATTTTTCGCTTAGCTATTACTTGTAAAAAAAATAAAAAACCTTCGGCTATTTTATCTCCTTTAACATTAAAAGGCACTCACAAACATATTAATCGTGACTTTTCAAGATTATTAATGCCTTTTCCGCTTTTTTTTTACTTCTATTTTTTTTTTAAGAGTCGGTGGCTCTGTCTCTAGTAGTGGCCACTTCCTGCTGCAATCTCCCCCAACTGCTTCCTCCCCCTCGACTCAAATCCATCGTTCACACGCCAATCGTCCGAAATCTGTGTCCGTTCGCTCCCTCCCGCCAATTTGCCCGGTGACAGAAGTGGATGGTCGAGATAGCCAAGTAATCGATTCAGTATTCCGCGCCCGTTCCCCGATTAATCCCCCTAATGGGGCCTCTCAATTATGGAGGAGATTCGCTCTTTCATTACGACAATGACTCCCCGGGGAGGCTCTGATACCCCTTCCTCCCGCAGAAGAGAAATTGCTACACATAACATGAACTTACCGAAAAGGTCTGCGAGGATTTGTGATCCAAGGTCTCGTTTAATTTTATATCACGCAATCTCTTCTTTTTTTAGAAGGATTAAGAAATGGGTTTCCGCTTTGACAGATAGGGTTTATGTACTGGAAGGAGTGCGGCTGCGAAAAATTGTGGTTTTTATTTGTTTTTTCTCTGTTCCGCGCAATGTATTTCCGGACAAGTAGCTAAAAATCCCCGAATGGGAATTTTTGATAGTGCTGCTAATATAAAATGTTAACGTCAGTATGCTAAAATATTGTATTTTGAAAACACTTTGCTTACAGAAAAATATTTGCAATTTAAACTTTAAAAAAGGCGTATTTAATTAATATTTAAGAAATTTAAATTTGCAATCATCTTTTGTTGATACAATTTCTTTCTTTTTACTTTTTTTTTCTTCTCAAAGTGAGGTTTTAGTACTTTTATAATATTTTAACCCAAAATATTTCTGATACTTTATTGTATAATTTTAATTAGATATTTATATGCATATTGGAAGTTGCTTTTTAATCAGCATTGCAGATTACAGAATAAAATGTCATGAATTTCTCATGCTCTCGTCTCCAGTGAACTTCTTTCAGGGAAAACATGAAAATTACAGTTTTCCGAACTAAAATAACTTAGTTTTCATAATCATACTCATGCTGCAAAAAAATGAAAATGGAGCAGCAAAAACTCACTTGGCATAAGTTTATTTCAAGTTTATTTCGACATTAATGGAAGTATAATAAAATAATTAAAAATATATAACTGAATTTAAAGCCTTAGATAAGTCTGCTTTCAAAATTTTTCAAGTAAAAAACAATTATATTGGTTTTGTAAAATCTGGAATTAACTATACTTATGATTCTATAAGGATAAATGTGCGAAAGCTTCATTTCCTGCCTCATACTGTAGTGTAAATAACTTATTTCAACTTTTGCGAGTCATAAATGTACAACAAAACGTTATGCATCAACAAGAATTACTGTTATCCAAAAGACAAGAATACTTTAAATTATTCTCACATTTCTTCAGAATTTAGATATCTTTTCCACAAGAATTTGAATTATAATTCAACTTGTCAATAATAATGTGTTAAATGAGGGAGCAACTTTCACTGTTAGAGATTTTTAAAAAATAAATTATTTTTGAACATAAAAATAACTAAAACCATTTGATCCAAAACGAGTTGTTAAATGAACATGTTGTAAAAGTATAGATATCTTAGGTGCTTCTAATTTGAGAAACACGCATTGGTTTAGAAAATATTATAATCTTGTTTTTACTAACATCATCCAATTAGATCATCATCTAACTAGATAGATTTTGTGACAAGATTACTGTTAATTTTGTGATATGAATACTTTTAGTGCAAGCAAAAATATTAAATTAAAAAAAAAAAAAGAAAGAAAAAAAAGAAAAACCTGGTAAAAGTTTATTTACGAGTACTTTTTCATATTTTGGTGATTTTTTTGACACCAGGATAGATGTCAAAATATGAATAACAAAAGGGTAACACTGAAAATACTAGGCTTACCAAACATTAAATTTTATCGTGAAATGTTTTGGCAAACCAAAGGATAACCTGTTCTACACCATCCCTGAGTTTCCTTAAGATAAATGCGAAATTAAATTTTATGAATATTTAAACCTTGGCACCTGTAAATAAGGTGGTTCCAATTTCATAACTTACAAGATCATTGGGAATGAGTTACAGCTAAATTTTATAGCTACGGTAACAAATAATTTAATTTTTTTAACTAGAGACGAGCGCGTGGAAAACTTCTTCTAAAATACATGTCGAGTAATACCAATTTTTTTCTAAGCTTTAGGTTAAGGCATTAAAATTACATTGATTAATTGATATATTCTTCTGAACATAGTTAAAAAAAACAACGGACAACGAAAATAATAAAATAGTTAAACATTTTGCAAACTTTGAATTCAACAAAAAGTTAACAGAGAGAACTAATCCTCAATGTGGCTGTCGTATTGTTTGAAGCATTTTTTAGATTTAGAGACAATTAAATAAAGGAATTAAAAGAAGAAAATGTATATGAATTCTTTTTATATTAAGAAAGAATAAAAACTATGTGAGTTCTTATTTACTTTTGATTTTGTACTTGAAAGTCCTACTTATTCACCTGTAATGATTTGTATATAAATTTTCTATTTACCGTTAAATGGAGTTTAATACAATTATAACGGTGATAGAATTATTTCACTGATGTATTTCAAAATTCAGACAAAATATTTTCCTTTGTAATAGTATATGAGGTCTGATTTGTAACTTTATGTCATGTTTCGTTATTGAAAATTGTCTTCCGTAAAAAAATATTAAGATATAATTCGAGAATATTATCAATGAGTAAAGAAAACATTTCTTTTGATTTAAACGGTAAGTGAGTAATTAAGGAAAAAAAATGTTTGACAAATTTTCCATTAAATTTACTTTTTCTCTTTCGAATCCCATATAAAATTCGTATTTTTTTCAAAGTTTCCTTTCTTACTTTTCATTTTATTCTTTTTTATTGGAAAGAACATAGATACAAGCAATAATTCAAACTTTAAAAAAATGTTATTTTAATTTCGTGTTTATATATATATATATATATATATATATATATATATATATATATATATAGTGTTGAATTGACTGTTTATTGACATATGAAGTAACCATTACAATTTATTCATATAAATTCATTATTACATAAAATTTATACCATATATATGAAGCAAATAAAGTTTGCGGTTTTATTTTTTGAGAATTAAAATACATGTATTTGACAATAGATGGGAATCGTAATACTTTACAATGAGTTATATAAGACTTTAAAATGAGTGATACATTTACAGTCGTGATACATTTGTAGAAACTCATGGCATAAAAAAAATTGAGAATGACTAAATAATACATAAGATCAAATATTTACACTTTTCATAAGCCATACGAAAATATTACCAAACATATTACAATAAAGTTCGCTGCAAAACAAAGATAATTTTAAAAAATATTTTATTGAACATTTTAACAATTTAATTGCATTGGTAACTAATTTCATTTTAAAAATTTTCTTTCATAACATATAATTGTAATTTTTATTAATTACTAAACAGACCAATTGCTCATAAGTATTCAATAACTACAACTTTTCTTTCATATTAAAACGTACTATTTTTTATAAGTTTTCTATTATTGTTTAAAGAAACTGATTTCACGTTACACTTATGCTTAAAAAGTATTTTTTATTTCGGATTTACAGCTGCCATGCTCATGCAAATAAAAATGCGCATAAAAAATACTAAATAAATGCTCATCACTTAATGCAATCATATGCAAACATTTAGCAGCAAACATATACATCGAGTCATTTCCTCATTATTGTATACTGATTAAGCATATCGCGAAATAGGTTAATGTAAGCTTTTTCTTCCGATTAAGAAAAAAATGTATTTATTTTCATATTTCATTTAATCGCACAGTTCAGCCTCTGAGTAACCTGTTAATGGTATTTTGATTTTATGGTTGATCTCTTGGATTAAATGACACTCGCTCATCGCTTAGTGGCGACCTTTGCTTCGATGCTAGCGAAATTGTCCTGCCAACCGGAACGCTGCTAGCAATTTTTTTTTAAAATTTTTTCTCTTATGTTTGGCGCTTGCAGAATTCTATCGATTCGAACCGACTAAAATAAGTATCCATTTGGTTAAAAGTTCTGTTTTAAAGTAGCTAGCGGTTATGATATTTTTTTTCTGCTTAACTTAGGAATTATTATAGAATAAAAGAAGATTACTATCTTCTTTGGTTATGTTATTGTGAATGGCTTTTAAAGATGAATCAATTATATTGACAATACATCTGATTCAATTTTTTAAATAATTGTCATTTATTTGAAATAAATATCGCTCTTAAACTTTTTTTTTTTTATCTTAAAATTAACAAGAAGCTTAAAATATTTGTCGTTTATTTGTAATTTATCCTTATATTGATATGTCAAAAAACTTCGATATATTTAATTACGTTTCAGTATCAAATATTTCTGAACTATTGTTCAATGGTCATCATAAATACAAATGTAGCTCATTTTTGAAAATTTATAAGAACTGCCGAAATAGTTCAAAATCGAGGGATCATAGAGAAAAGTGTTGAAGTTATAATACGGAAAAGATTATTTCCAGTACAAAGCCTTGAAGGACGTCATAACTATCAATTTCATTGTATACCATACTCATTAATTAAAAGGAACGCAGCAATAATTTTTATAAATCATTTTTACTGTCCTATTAAGTTTTAAAGTGGTAGAAAATTTTGAGTTCTTTCGCAAATGGCAGTCAAGCATTTCAGTTTAATTTTTCATATTAAACAAGCTTAACCAAGATATTACAGAGAAACATGATTTATTGACGTTCACAAAATTTCTTTCTCTTACCGAAATATTAAAATTTAATATCGTATTAAGGTATGACAGACTGTTGAAAGCAATTATCCTTGCCACAATTCGTCATATCGAGAATGTATCATCCATGAGCCCTTCATTCCTCACAAAATCGAGAAACAATAGAGGATTCACTAGGAAACCCTCTTTAGTAAATCCTAAACCCAAAAGAAGGTGTTAGGGGCTAGCCTGGTGTAAACAGCTTTTACAATAGTTTGAACAGAGCTTACGTTTGCCATCAATGGTCACTATAACTAATATGTCGTCTGAACTCTTGAAAGCAATGGAACCACCAAACTATCACTAGAGTACCTACCGATCAAGACTCCTACAATAAATACTTGGATTAACAAAAATAAATATTAATCATAGATAACGATTATTTCAACTAGACTATATACGAATTTATATATGGAATATCTGAAAAAATTACATTTTAATTATGTAAATTTTATGTACATTGTAATACTATGTTTTTAAGAAAAACCTTTAAGTTTCTAATATAAATGAAGCATTTTATGAATAATTAACTAAGCATTTGTCTTTAAACTAACAGAAAACATAAAAAAATTTTATGAATTTAAATTTTTGTAGTAATAAATATAAAGACCGATAGAGATACATAGATGGATAGATAGATAGAGTACATAGATATACGATAGAGATACGTATAGATAGGTACAATACAAAGTTTATTTTATTTGTGTTTCGTAAATGAATGTCAAAGCAAATTATTTTAGAAAAAAACTGCGATATATATAAATTCCGATTTTATCTACAACATTTTACATTTTGTCGTATATGCTATTTGAATTAATCATTCGTTGGAGTGCGGAAAGTGCATGTTTTCAATGATATTTCAAATAATCGAGGGATTTAGAAATTGAGGAATTAATTATAAATAATTTTAAGCCTGAAATTTTCAGACTATAATCAGGTTTACAAGACTTTAATTACAGTTAATCTGAGAAAACAGTTAATTAGAAAGTAATTCAGAAAATGTTTTTCTCAAGGAAGTAAAACAATTTCCTCATGTTTAGCACTTCGAGTATCACGTATTTAGTGAAAAGGATAAAGTCATCAAAATATACTCTAGTTAAAAGTGCCAATCATTATTTGTTAACACTCGGTAAAATTCACAGATCAAAATTTTATCCGAATGTATTCGTTATTAGGAACGTTACATGTAATTAGGGTTGTTTTGAATAAAAAAGTATTATGAATTAAGCTTAAAACGTCAAAAAAAATGATAAAAAAAAAAGTATCATTTGCAAATAGTGATTCACAACTCGAAATGCAAACTGTTGAGGGAAATAAATTGAACCATAAAGAAAATTTATAAATAAAACTTAAGCGAACAAAATTTTTGGTTAACAAAAAAACGTGTATTATACAGAACTTTTCCAATTATGTTAGAAAAATTTTCATTTTGAATATAAATTTTTGTCTCCAAGAATATCATCAAAAAATACTGTATTTAAAAAATGCCAATACTTTTTTTGTTAACACTTATTGATAATCACAGATAAAAAAATTTTTCGAATATTCTCGTTATTAGTAACGTTACATTTAATTATGTTTATTATAAATAAAAATCGATTGTAGATTATGCTTAGGATGCCTGAAAGTTGATAAAAAAAAAAGTAAAGTGGCATTTTTGCAAATAGTGACGAATAAATTTAAGTGCTAATTGTTGAGGAAAGTAAATTGAACCATAAAAAAAATTTATAAGGGAACAAAATGTTTGATTAACAAAAAATGTCTTTTAAGTATTTTTGGAATTATGATGGAAAAATTGTTCACCTAAAATATTAGTCCATGTGTGTTGATCATTTAATAACTCCATAGAAATTAATTTAATTTTTAATAATAAAGAAAAATTTCTTTCTTTGGTTTGTCGCATTAAGATCACTTTTTTACTAATGATAGCTTACAAAATAGGAATCTACAGTTTAAAGTAGATAATCAACTTTCCAGGTAGGTAGTTTAGATATTTTTAAATATTAAATATAGTCAACGCTCAAGGAAGACTTGAACCCAAGCACAGTGGAATTGAAAGCTAGAAAAATTCTAATTGAATAGAAGGCCAGAAGAATTCAGAAGAAAGTCATAGTTTGAGACATGGCAAAAAAAAAAATAAATAAATAAATAAATAAATAAATAAATAATTTCCAAGAAGTTAAAAATTTCGTATAACCAAATAAATAAAAAGTTAAGTCAAATATTTTATAGGATGCATTAATTTAATGACAGTATTAAAAGAAATTTTAAAATTTAGTAAAAAGATGTTAGTAAATCATTATTTATTAAATAGCTCAAAAATTATTTGTTAATAGTTTCATACAACTAGCATTTATTTTTCATAGAATCATTTTCTAGTTAAAAATCACTTGGTTTCAATTCATAAAGAAAAGAGAAAGGATTTTATCAAAGTTTATTTGAAGTTATTACTAGAAATTATTAAAGTTAACTTGAAACTACTATATATTTTATTTTTGTTATATAATATTAATATTATTAATTTAAGTACATTTTTTGTAATTCCAATGTCATTTGAGTGTGCACATTTATATATAAACTTATATGGATCTAATTGTTAGTGATAAATGTACATGGATCTAATTTTGGACTTTGGAAGGGAAGATTTCTGGTTCGATTCCGGTCGCTGTTAAAAAAAGACAAATGAATTTTATGTAGAGAGGGTAATTTTTCATATTTCTTCAACAATCAACCATCCTTTAGATTAAAATTCATTTTAATTAAATCAACTTGCTCTTCCAATATCTATTTGATTCCTAATTTAAAAAAATAACTCGGCAACATTTAAAAACATAATGTATTTAACTCAAATTTTTTGAAATCTCTTCCAATATCTATTTGATTCCTAATTAAAAAAAAATAACTCGGCAACATTTAAAAACATAATGTATTTAACGCAAATTCTTTGAAATTTTTCTAGGGTTAATTCTCTTGATGCGAATCTAAAAGCACACTAATAATCGAGAATACTATAAACCGTCCAACATAACGCTTTATAACCACCCAACTGATACAGTAATTTATATTTGTTAAAAAAAAAGTTGATTTAAATATTTCCGATAAAATTCCTGCATTGTGCTTGTACTGGTCATAAACTGACATCTTGAATATGTATAAAAATTTTTCAAAAGAGCTTAGCATAAAAGAAATAAAAAGAATGTAAGAAAATATGAAAATTAAAAACCTGAAAATGCACGGAGAATCGGTTAGAAAGATAATAAATGTATCTTAGAATTTTCAAATGGTTTCGACGAAAATAGAAAAAGTATAGATTAGCATGATAATTTCATACTTTAAAATAAGAAAATATAAATTCTTGATTTTTTTTTTAAAGATTTTTTTATTGATTTTCCCTGTTTTAAAATCACAGAGCATGATTCCGAGAGGATATTCACGAAGCGTAAAGTGTTCTTTTCACTATAAAAAACATGTAGTAAAAGTTCTTAATAATAAATCACCTCACGTCAGAGACACGTATTTGAAATTTTTTAGTAAGAAATTTAAATAAAGAAGTTTAAAAATGTTTGAGTAATTTTATAATTAGTTAAAATTACTTTTAATACAAGCGCGTAACAATAAATATTTTTTAAAATTTATAAAACATTTTTCTGTGTATGTATACGTATAATTTCTTTCCAGAATCTAGAACATTTATTTCAACAAAATACGAGATTTTATGGTGATTAGAAGACGCAGTATGGTGACCCCAAACTAAAGGTAGGGATGTTGATCAGACTGCATTTTTTTCCAACCACACGTGAAAATGAGTAGTTTGTGAGTGATAAAAGTCTAAAAATCACACCCCTTCTTGTTAGGATGAAAAAACTCTCATATGATATAAATAAATAAATTATAAATAATGAAATTAATATTTATTTATTATCCGACAGTAATTAAAGAGATTTTTTATGTTCGTAAAATCACAAAAATATGATTCTTCTATGATGTACATTTTTTCATATTATTATTTGCTAGCCTTTTGGCATCAAAAGGATATGTATTTTAAATAATGAAATTAATTATTTTTTCCTAGGATTTTATGCATTAAAAAAAGTAGCGTACTAAATTATTTCATTTTAAAATATTGGAATTGATTGCGTCATGTCAATCAATTGATTATTGTGGTCCTAAAATCTAATTTTGTCTTGAAATATTTACTTGAGTATGCTTTAAAAGTGATTTTCATTGAATTCAGAAGAAAATTTGTGATTCTTATCCTATTATTGTTTATGTAAATTGTATTATAATAAGTCAATTTTATCCGTGATTTTGATCATTTCTAATTTGTGGTGTCATCAAAATATAACATATGACATTATAGAAAAATAAAAATATATAATAATGGAAAAATAATAATATATGACATTATTAATATAAATCTGAGTTTAAATGACATTCGTTAATCTTGTAGCAGTGATTACTTTATAAAAAAAAATTCAGTTATTATAGAATAACTGAATTTTTTAAGTACGAAGGAATAACTAACAAATGACAGCTAGTGAAAACCAGTGGTGTGAAAACGTCGTTTCCAAAATATAGTATCAATTTCTGAAAATTTTAGTCCTAAAAAGAATTGTTTTGCAAAATAAATACTTTAATATCGTTACAGAAACAAAATTAACTGTGATCTTTTCAAACATTTTCTCAGTATTATTTACTTCTAAGATTTCTACTTCAAACTGCTCAAAGATGATTGTGACTGGCGCCAATTTTTCTTCTCCCGCAAAAAACCAACCATTTTACCAAATGAAGATTTCTGCACAGCATTGACTCTGTATATCGTTCTTTTATTGAATGCTTCTTTGAGAGAAAATCGCCTTAGTGACCCTTTTACCTTGGACATCAAAAGTTTCTGAATCAGTGATGTAACTTGAGCAGCACACAGTTTAATCTTTAAATTAATCCAGTATACACTTTGGGTAATCTTTCACACAGTAGGATGTGTATAGCATAATTTTAGAAATGGGATTATATGAAATGAAGTGAGGTAACAGTTACTTGGTTTGAGACAATTATAAACGTAATAGCCGTATATCAAATATGAAATTATTTAGATATCTCATGAACAATTTTTTTTATGAAGGCAATATTTCATAGATACCATAGTTGGCAACTGTTCACTCTTATAATTTTATATAAAATACTCTTTTTTCATCAATATTTCTACAAATTTTCTTGATACATTAAGGCCCTTTTTAAAAGTGAAGAGTCACCCACCTTCAATATAAAAAGAAATATTTCTTATACCATACTATAAAAATTTATTTTCTGTCAAAAATCCCAATTAAGGATGTTTCACTTTAAAAAAATGTTTTTATTAGATAATTTTAGAATTTTTCACCATTTTTTAGAAATTTTTTTGGTGGTTTTTATGTTTACAATTACTTATTTTCTGTAATACAACAGAACACTCATTCATTCGAAATATATTGATAGAAGGCCCAATATCAATTTGTTCTTATAAACTGAGCATTTAAGCTCAATAAAATATCATCCATTCAACTGATTTTATTCCTATATCAAAGATGATATTCTTATTCCATTCTCTTAAGCAAAAAATTCACATTATTTTTATACCATTCACATAAAATACAAGAATAATGAAAATCTAGTGGATTTATCAGTCCGGTACACACTCTAAAATCCATTATTTATCGCATTCAAGTATTGTTTAAATTATTAATTTTCATAAATATATTTTGTTATTTACTACCTCTCTTATTGTTATTAGAGTAATTGTCTTCAATTGAAGTTTTCATTAGAATTATCTTTCCTAATCGCTGTTAAACCGCCATAAAAATCAAAAAGCAGTTTCATTGTAGCTCATAATTCGATCCATATCGGTATCATAAGTTGATGAGTATTTTACATTATCGTTTTTATTACCACAGGCGGTTGCCAAATAAGAGGAAGTAATTCCAAAATGGACTGTTTGGCTGGAGAGAGCACACAATGGTGTTATTTCGTTTTTTTATGTCACTGTATCGGACTTGGAATGAACAGAATTACTTTTCCAGTTTAGAAGAAATTGTAGTTTCTGATTAAGGTCGAAAAGTAGTGAAGCGTGGGAGTAAGGCTCCACCTCTTTCCTTTCTTTTGGGAGGATCCCTATTAAAGACCCGCCTCTAATACTACACATACATACCATTTTCAATCTTTTACACTGAGAGGCAGCATGAGTTTCTCTAGGTTTTTTATAATTCCGATACAGCACAGAACATCGCTACATCGTTCTAAAAAAATCCCGCGGAGTTACATCGATCGAGATTGATCGCGCTTTTGGCGATTCTCGTTTATATTTTAACAAAAGTTTTTTTTTCTTTACCTTAAAAAAAAGCTGATTTTTTAAATATCACCAGATAATTTTCAGAAACCGGCAAGTCCCGTTCCTTTAAAATAGATTAAAATTTTCGATGCTTGGTAAAAGAAATTAAAATATGACACTCGTTGAAAGTTTCAGATGCAGATGACTTTCCTCTGTCCTTTCTTAATAATTCCTATTAATGAAGGACAAAGTGTGAAAGGGTATCATTCATCATTATAATAACTTAAATTTATGTAGAACAAGGGAAATTATCGTAGTGGCAAGATTTAAGAAAAAGGATTTAGTCTATTTTCTGTAATAATTCAAGTAATTTTCTTAATTAACTCATCTAAAGTTGCTTAAAAATAATTAACAGTGATATTTCGAAAAACAAAATTTTATTCTGCTAGGAAAGTTTAAAAATATTAGGTTAAATGTTTTCTACAGTGTGTGACTTGGTAATACATTCCAAATCAATTTATATAATCTTAATTGAATAAAAATTTCTGATGGCAAGTTTACGCTAGCAAAAATTGTTAAGTTTTAAAATTAGATTAATTAAAATATATTTGATTTTTTAACGGTTTATTTATTCATTATTATTATTTTGACAGAGAAGTTTGAAAATGAAAAATCAAAATTCTTGCTTTTATAAGCACTATTTGAGAAAAAAAAGGTAAATAAATAATAATAATAATAAATAAAACATTATAAAGCTGCGATATTTTTTTTACAAAAAAACTTTTAGATGTATTAAAAAATTTCTGTGAAAGAGTGAAAGGCAAGGTCACAATCACGAATTGAAATGCACTAAGTGTCTACCAATGAAATATTTTAAAATCTTAAATGGCATGCTGCCAATCAAGATCTTAAGGAATCTTACTTGTAGTTACATTGCCTTGCACCAAGTGACTGTGAACTTTTGTCCTAAGAATTAATAATGAATAGTTTAAGAAATTGTAATTTCCTGTTATTTCCTTTAAAAATTTCTATACTTTGTTATAATTGTCAACAAATAATTAAAATTGACTTCAATCATAAAAAACTTAAATCATAATAATTAACAACTAAAAATTTAGTTTGCAACAATATGTTACTTTTCGAAATCGTCATGCAAGCAATTAAGGCAAACATTAAAATTTTAAAACAGGTAATAATGATAGAAAAAGCATAGTTCTTTTATAGTGAAATAATAACTCATTATTATATTATTATGAAAGGATTATTTATAAACTTTTGTTAGTAGCTATTGTTTTTCGTTTGAAGTAATTTGTCAAGTCGGCTTAATTTTATTAAGATAAACTGTAAAATTTTATACTTTCTAACACAACTTTAAGTTTTGATGAAAAAAAAAAAGTTTTTTGTGATTGCTCAACCGTTTATTGGTAACGGTGATTTGCCAAAAAATTCCAGGAAAAATAACAAAAATATAATTTTTTTTTTCGAAAATTAGTCCCTAATTGTGTTTCTACGTTAAACTCCTGTTTCACTTTGTAATATAAAACCAAATTAATTATAAAAATACTAGTATAACTTAATTCGATATTCCATTGTACATTTTATTCTCTATATTTTCTAGAATGCATTTTAAAGGAAAACTAGATTTCAATTAATAAAATCAAAAGCTTTTCTGAAAAACTGAGGATGGGAGTTTATATTTTAAGAATATGTTAATTTTTCTTTGAGTAAAAAGTTATTTAAAAATGCATCAATTTATTTCAGTCAGATTTAATAAATAATTCTCAAATAAATTCATTCGTATAAAATTTTAATATAGTTGAACATTTCTAAAGGAATCGAATAATCATTAGCAGTCATACGTTTCATCATGTAGCACCATACAATCCTTTAAGCAAACATATTTAGGAGATAAAAAAATATGAAAATTAGTATGGAAAAAAATATTCCTTCTATTTTCTCTACTGCTCGTGAGGCCCCTTTATGTCTCCTTCGAAAGTTGCTTTCCGGAGGACTTCTTTTAGTTAATAGGTCTCATTTATGTGTCCTGAGGAATGAAGCAAAATTCATTGCGTTTCAACAATGATTGAAATCGGACTCGCCTTTCATAGACACAGGGCCAAAATCACGAATCGCAAGAAAGAAATTCAGAAAACTTCTAAATACCTCTCCTAAACTAAATTTAGTGGCACGACTGCCTTATGGGGCCAAGGCCTACAGTGCCCATATCTGTCTCCTAGACCGAGGACCCTGAGGTGTAAAGTATATGTCTCGTTAGGTGGTCAGCCTAACCCGGAAACCTCACAGTGTTTAGTTTCCAAACAATTTTGGTACTCCGTTTTATCGACCCACTGAAAGGATGTGTTGATATTACACACAGCCAGAGGATTGAACATCAAACCTATGCCTTGGAAGCTTGAAACGATACCACTATACCACCGAGCTTCACTACAAATAATAATAATAGATAACAAAAAATAAACCTCAATTTTTTCTGTTGTGATCTTAAGGAAACACATAAAAATAGCTTTTAAAAAAGACCTAATAAACAATACTAATCAAATTCCATGTGGTCCCTAGACAACATTTTTTCATGGCAGACCAATTATAGAGAAGGAGAATTCTAATTAGATTAAAATATATAAAATGGATATAAAGAAATTAATTTTTAAGTTAAATCATGAAGCATGATAATTTTTGAGGATAAATCATTTTAATTCAAAATAACACAACTCAGACACTGCCTGTAGACTACATAATCCATGGATAAATTCAAAACAATAACTAAAAATAGTTGGAAGTTTTTTTAATTATTCAAAAAAATTGTAAGAGATTAAATGACAATTTATTAATGTAAAATATTATATTTTTAAAATTTAACCCAAAATATTTTAAAAATCATATAAAGTAATTTTTTTTTTTTTTTAAAGTTTAAAATTTTCACAATTTGGATAAGTTTTTTGTTTTCGCTTCAATATGCGCTATCATCAAATATCAAATTAGAACGCTAAGATTTAAAATAAAAGTAATTGTTTCACACGAATCACTTTTTGTGAACTAATGCACATTTAAGAGTGATTTCTAAAAAAAATATCCTTGACACACTTTTTTTTTTTCTTTTTTTTCTTTGTATCTTTTACAGGTGTAGGAGTGACTATGATAACCGTACGAAGTGCTGAAATTTTCAGCTGTCACCAATTACTTTTCGTTTGATAATTTTATGAACTCACAACGACACTAAATACACATATTCATGACAACATTTTATTGTTGGGTCAAAAAAATAATTTGGTGTTTCTGCCAAATCATATTTTAAAAATTTTAGTATTTTTATAAGTTTTTAAATGCATTTAACTATTTTTTTATTTGTCGTAATTGAATTGGGTGTTTGAGACGAAACGCCAGTTGATTTACATAGATATGAAAACACATGCTTTCCACATTTTCGTTACCCTTCTTTTACAAAAAAAGACAAATATATATAATGGCATAAATTCACTGAAAATAAATTTAAATTTATTAAGATGGATTTTACTTTGATTTCTTCAAGGTATTCCAAAGAACCAATACTAAGCACCAAGAAGAAGAAAAATATATGCATCAAATCTTGCGGAGACTTTTCGATTTGTTATAATAATATCTCAGAATACCATATTATACTTGTTGTCGAGTTTTTAATTTTGATTCCAGATATTTTTATGTGAGTGTAATAGATTTGTCGTCAATCATTAATTTTAATTAAATTTTGAGGTTATTTTTCTAGAAGTTTTGGAAACAGGAATATTTTTTAATGGTAGTGTTTCATTTTTTGTATAACCTGGAAAAGAATTCAGTACAGAAGAGTTAAATATCGCTTATACAGACATTAAAAAAAAGAAAAAAAACTTTTAGTGACATTTTCTAGTTGATAATTCCTTTTTTCCTTTTTTAATCTAATAATACTGTTATTTTACATTTTTGCTTTGCAAAATACCATTATAAAAATATCCTATATAAAGTAATGTAACTCTCATTTAACAGAGTCGTATATTGTAGCCATGAAATTTAGAAAACATATGTTATCTTTATTTGTCACGAATTTTCACAATGAAGTGAAAGCATTTTATATATATAGTGAGTAATTTTACACTTTTCTTTTTCAGGTTTGACGAATCAAGTGATATTAGCTTTTTTTTTTTTTCATTTAATGGGTTACTCTACGATTCGAGGTGACACTTTTTCTTCCTTTTTTCATTTCTGTAATTTACTTCAATTTTTTTTTTTTTTTATCAAATTTAATTTGTTATGTTTCTTTTTTTTCTTTTTAGTTTATAATTATTTAAGTAATTTCTTAACACCTCATAGCTCAATTTTTTTCTATTTTCTATTTAAGTTTCCTGGTAAAATGCTTTATCCTTATTCATATTTTAGCCGTGAGCTATTTTGTTTTATATAATGTTCCTTTTTTTTTATTAGTATTTTCCTCAAATTTCTTTTAATATTAGCTAATTGTTTATTTCAATCATTTCATTACAATATTCTTTAAAAAATTTACAGTCATTCTTTAAAAAAATTCATTTTAAATTTGTATTGGCTTTAACTTTTGGTAGATTAAATGAAAAAGATTTTTTTCTTTCTAATTCTAAAATACAGCCTTCAAGAGATGAAATTCAAAATGGAGAGAAGATGTACTAGAGCAAAAACGAATGGATTGTATGAAGCTAAATAAGTTAGACAAGTTAAACAAATTAGCATTACTGTAATTGTATTTAGGAAGAACAGGCCAAGAATTAATTGCATTGAAGAATTGCTTTCTTGATAAGTCTTAGATAACTCTAGATTATTAAAAAAATCTTCAACTATTGGAATTTCTTCGGAGAACACAATGCAAAACATTTAATCCCCAAAACTTCGTACACATATTTCATGGGAATGATAAAAAAAAAAAGTACGTTGGCTAATTTCAAGTTATCGCCGTCATTTTATTTATTATTATTTTTTTTTTGTAATTTTTTAAATATCCAAGTTGATATAGATTTGCATTATTTTTAATAAAAACAAAATCTGGACAAATAGCACTTTTAACAGATGTTAGTAAAAAGTGAATTTATTGTCAGATCAGTCCAGCCATTTGTTATAATTTCTTACCAGAGCATCACAAAAGAAATACTACTATCTAGTTTTTATGGAAGAAGACATTTTCCCTTGTCTTTACCTTTCTCAATGTCAAATGGAATTTGTTCGTGATACTAAAAGGATCGAATAATCAGAATACCTTTTTTATGATCTTTACTATAGCCAAAGTGCTGACGTGTCTTGACTTGCAATTACAGATTATTACTTATAATGTCACTTTCCAAATATTTATAAATATAAATAAACTTTTTCACCAAATTCTTTTGCCTTTTCCTGACTGCAGCAGATTTTTTTCTGAAATTTCATAAATGTCATTTTAATTATTACAACTCTGCTTAAAGTTTTATCCATAAAGTGCTGATGAAATAGATAAATTCGCTATGTTTAGTTTGATACAAAGCAGCCAGTTTCTGGAGGTTTGTTAAAAATTATGATTTTATGCGAGATTACAGCAAAATTTATGATTTTTTAGAGGATTACCAAATAACGTATTTATAAGTGTTAGAAGGAATGTCTGTGCTATGATTAAAACTCAATTAAATGAAATGCCTAGATTTTTTCTTTTAGAATACATTTATTTAACATGTTATGTACAATTTTCAACATATTGTATTTTACTCACAAGAAAGTCTTGCTTTTTAAGTAAGTTATTTATTAAATTTCATTTTAAAGTCAATCTCATTAAGTTAAAACGGATTAGTTTTAATAAGAAAATAATGAATTTATATTTCATATTTCGATAGCATTTTTAAATATAGATAAATTTATCTTTCAAATTTATTCTAGATTTATGACATGGAAAACGAAGTTTTCGAAGGAACAGAAAACTGAACCAACGAAAGAAATCTGTGAGGAGTTGTAAATGAAATAAAAAAATATTCTTTAAATACAATATTAAACAATACTTTTTACATAAAACGTATGTTACAGCTACAGCTGGCCAATGGCTGAGTGGTTAGCATTCCTGACTCCAGAGCTGTTGGACCCGTGTTTGAATCTCGGTTTAAACATGGACGTTTCCTCTTTTTGTGTATTTTTGTTCTTTTTCTGAGATGATGGATGAATGCCCTATAAACAGGTTTGTGGTGGTGTGACGTGGGCAATGCTACTCGTAGCTTCGTGACTTGGTTCAAAGGCTCCCACCGGGTGACGCTAAAATAAGTAGCAGTTTCCTGCTTTGTTGTGGGCGACGGGTCCAGTCACTCAGTGCCTCACCATTAGAAAAAAAAAAGTGTTACAGCTATTATTAACTTTACCATTTAAAATGCTGTAAGGTTTGATCCTGTTCTAATACTGGTTAATTATACAAAATTATTGTCAATGAATACGTTTTACCTTCCTTTTTATCAGTTGTAAAGAAATTTTTCCACCATTTCTAATATTGTTTGCTCAAACAGTTTACGTTGGCATATTTGTTTATGTTTTGTCAGACAATTTTTTCTATTTGAAAGGAGACTTGCTTTAGAATACTGTGTTGTAAGATTTGTAAAAACATATCGTTATAATTAAGTAAAGGGTGTCTGAAATGGAGTAATTATTCTACCAGATTAGAATCATCATTTACTTCCAGTTCTGTTGCAAAAACTCAGCTACAGAATATCTCCAAATCATGCGTACAGTTTAGGAATTACTTTTGTATTATATGATAGAAGAGGTTTCTGGTACCAAAAGTTCGAAAACAAGGATTATGACATTCAATAAGCAGAGTGGTCTGGCCGACTAATGATGTTGATGGGGCTCACTTATGAAAACTTGGGGAAGAAAATCAGTATCCATCCATTCCACGCTAAGAAGTTAGACGTCAGTGCTATGTCTATCAGTCACGTTATTTCGTATCATCATCATCGTAAAGCTCAATAGCTGGCTGCAGCATGATCTGACTCCAGCAGACAAAAACTAGCATGTTCCGGCCTGCCCTAATCTGCTCGAATATCAATAAAGAAAAGAATTCTAGATCAGAACACCATTTGGGATGAAAAGTGGATTTACTTCAACAACACATGCCAAAAGGGAGTTGGTCCGCAGCCGTCGGTTGCGTCACAAGGTATAATTTGACCATAAAAAGATCATGCTTTGTATCTGGTGGGATTTCAGTGGTATTATGCACAAAATATATCTGAAAAAGGTAAAATCGTTGACAATAAGGTGTGAAGCGAGATGTGCTAGTCTATGTTGACAAATACAAACGTCGAATTGAGCTCTGGTCTAAGATGGTACTGTTCCATCAAGATAATGCAAGACCACATGTGTCTTTATTCACCGGCCGGATTCTGTACGGAACTCGAATGGGATTTTTCGTCACTCCCATCATATAATCCAGACATTGCTCCTTCTAACATCAGCCTTTTTTTCATACCTGCAATTATACCTTGCTGCTGCAATCTTCGATTCCTCACAGTACGTCCACATTGAGGTTGATCTGTTTTTGGACTTGTGTTTACCGAATTTCTGGATCGAAGACTTTGAAAAACTACGAAATTGTTGACACAAAATCCTAGATTTGATCATAACCATAGATTGAATCATAGATTTGATGATTACTACAGGTACTAAAGGTACTGCTTCCATATTTTTTTCTTACTTTATAAGGAACATTTTATTGGAAAACTTTTGTTACAACTCAATATTTTCTTCACTGGAAAAAAATCCTCATTGCTTTCCAAATGTATTTCTGATAATTTTCTCAGCATTTTAACCACTAATACTCTGCTAGCAAGAGGAATTATTTTAAGAGAAGAAATTTAAAACAAAGACAAATAAAGAATAAAATCTTATGAAAGGGATTATAGTACTAGATAACTGCATTATGACATCATCGGATGCTCGCGTAGGGAATTTTCTGCTTACTTGCTGGAGTGAAATTGAAAATAAACATGAGTTACGATTCATCTTGCGAAATGTACATAATCCTTGATGAATTAGTAATAATCATTTTCATACTGAAATGAGAAAAAGAAATTAAAATTGCACTTGAATATAGACTTGTGGTAAAAAACATTTCTATTTATACATTCAATTTTCGTGGGTCTCAAAAGGTCTGCTGGAACACATAGAAAACATGTAAGCAACCACCACGTTTTCCGTCCTCAGTTGCCTTCTTCTCGAAGTGAAATCGTTAAATTATCATTTTCAAGACAGGCAAAGAAAAAGAAAAAAATTTGCAAAGAAAATGCGGTTCTTTCAGTACCAAGAGCATGCTGAAAATCGAAAGAAAATTTTGTACTCTACTGAAAAAAATTCCAAAAAGCTTTTTTTTTTCTTTTTCTTTTTTTTTTTCTTCCAAAATTTAATTTTAATTAATTTTAACAAGTATTCTTTGAGGTTTATTTTGAAAATTAAACTCTCTTCAATTGTAACCAAGCTGTTTTATAATCTTTCAAATATAAGGCCCTGGATAATTGCTCAGTGTTGCTTAAACAGTATAAAAATAGAGAATTCGTAACCTTTTTTGATGATATATACTTTCCATGTAGTGTGTTTTCTCTTCCATTTGGTATATAATTATTATTCAATGTAATAGTAATAATAATATTATATTAGTATATAATATTTATAATTATTATTATTCCTAGATTGTGATCTGGAAGTTTTTAATAATTTGTGAGTTCGACCCCTTATACGCCCATTACTGTAAAGTTTAGTAACTACGGCGGATTGTACTGTTTAGGAATGTACTGTAAGATGTAAGTTGCCTGTCAAATATATCTTCTCATGCAAAAATGATTATAGGGGAACAAGCAAAAGCTTGGCATGAATATTTGAAAACAATGAATATGTTACATGTATTATTAAAATTCTTTCGATTGTTGTCACATTTATGGGACAGTATACACTATATAAAATTGATACCCTTTGTTTGATGCTTTTAATTAAAAAAATTTAAATTATATTACGGAATCTTTAATAAAGTTTTCTTTACTTGAAAGGAAGAATCACGTCCTTATAATAAAAATGATCGAGAAACAGAAAATTTAGCGACAAGTTCGATCATAATTATAATTTTGCTTTAAGTGAAATTGAAGTGCTTTGAAATCTGATACACTATTTCTTTGTAGAGATAAATTAATTTTTTCGAAAAAAGTTGTAGTTTTAGTTCTTTTATCAAAATCTTTTGTTTCAGAAATCGAATTTTCTACACATTGCGTCAAATATCACAAAAACATGTTCCTCGCAAAATTATTTTAATAAAGATTCTATTATCATCTTCTTTAAACCACAATCACTCTTCCCTTTTATGAAGCAATATCCTTTGATCGTTGTTAAATATTTTTTTTTCTTGTAAATTTTCCTTCTTAAACTCAATTCTGCTGACAGCTCCTTTTGTCGGTATCTTCTTTCTTACACTCGACTATTGTTACATACTGTATGTGAAGCCTATTTTACTTCCAAAAATGTCCGTCGTATGCGCTATTTCCCTTCTTTAACAAAATTTTTACTACCTCGCAAGTAGTTATCATCGTTTTTCTAAATAAAAGAATTTTCTAAAAAAATAAAAAAAAATAAAAACTTTTTTCCCTTCTGTTGTCATTTTTTTTTTCATTGCTTGAGATAAAGGATTACTTTGTGGTGTGTTTTTCTTGAAGAGTCTGCATTCTTGTAGATTCGCATTCTTGTGAGAAAAGCTCTTAAGCGGTTATTGTTATCAGTTTGAAGGGTTACTTGCGAAGTTCTGCAAACCATTTCTTTCATCAGGAGGGGACGCATCGCTGATCAGCCACATATATTCAAGCAGATGCAACCTTCTTCCTTGCCCTCGGTCGCACAAAGAAGAACTATACTGCATTTTAATTAAGCCATTTTTCGGTTATTTTGTAGCATTTCGACTCCAAAACAAAAGAGAATTTTTTGCAATGTTTTTCAAATCGAAATTAACCTACATTTTCCACTACAGAACCTCTAATAACAAGTGTTCGATACGGCGAGGGATAAATATTTTAATATTTTATATTTTAACTACATTTTATGATTTTTCCCGAATTAATTAAACTGGCAAGCATTTTTATTTGAATCGAACTTTTATTCCATAGTCCACATACATCGAAACAAAACATTTTACTGAGGTGTGAATATTGAAAACTAATATTTATAAATATCAAATAATAGTATAAGTACAATATTTTGTTATAGAAACATAATATTTATTTGGAAGTGAAAGATTTTGTTAGAAGTAACATTAAAAAATCAATTTTTGCCTTAATAAAACAAATGTTTATCATCATAAGTTTATTTTTGAAAATGGCGATTACGAATGGAAAAATGCAGTGATGACAACCCCATTTGATCAAAATATAATTAAGAAAATATAATAATACTAGCTAACTTTTAAAATATATATTTATAAAATATAATAATCAATAAATAAAAAGATCCCTAACTGATTCTTGAAATTATATTGTGAAATATTTTTGAAAATTTAAATTCACTTTTTTTTTATAATGAAATAAATTATACGAATGAAATCTAACTCTTTTTTTAAAACTCTGTTACTAATTATGTTAACATAACATTTTATGCTTGTTTTTCTTTGATGATTTTAAAGTAATTAATGAAATTTTATCCCTAGTATGACTTGCACTGCAGCCTCTTGACCAGTGATATATAACATGTTATCAGAATTCACAGTTAATTTTGTATTTCAACTATTACCATTCATACTTGAAATGCAAGTTCAATTACAAACTGTTATCCCAGAAGATATACCAAAGTATTTACATTTAAAATATGATAGAGGTATATACTCATTTGTTGCATTCTAGTTCATATATATATATATATATATA
>JAPDSC010118427.1:239799-271266 GCA_026290005.1 Latrodectus geometricus
CACTTTTTCATATTTATATACATTTTTAAGTATGTAAGTATGAAAAAAACATGTAATTTATGACAGTATTGAAAATGATGAAAGATCATATTACCATAATAAGGAAAATCCGATATTTATGCATTCAGTATGAATGCACGTTAACGGATGTCCGGATTGAACAGAAATCGCCCTATAATTTCTAGAAAATGTATATTAGAGGGATGAAACTAATAAAAGCGTTGATATTTTTATTAGTTTTAAACTACCAAAACTCTGAATCATAAAAATTGCATCTCAATTGAATACTATAAACATTGAAAATGTATTTTTTTAATCTTTTACTGATTAAGAGAAAGAAAATATTTCATCTATAGAGATTTTGTACATTTATGATGGATTAGAGAAACTGAATGTCAGTATCAATGGGGATTTTCGGTGGGAGTAAAACTATTGAGATACTAAGCGTAAACTTAACTGTTAGGATGTTAGTGCTGCCATCTATTATTACTTCAGTAAAAACATTTTAATAGATTTATGATTTAAGTAAATAAATATTGCAATTAACAATTCATATTTGAGAAGTCACAACGCATTAAAAAGGCTTGTAAAATAGGCAATTTTAAAACCAATCTTACATTTAGTTGGTTTAATTGAGCTGTTTAATATAATTTTTAAAACAATCAGATATTTGGTTATTATAGAAATAAAATTTCATTTCCAAATAAATTACTTAAGTTAAAAATAAAAATTTGTTAACATGCATTTAAAAAGAATTTGATTTTTCCCTACCAAAAATGAAATAACTTACAGATACAGCATATATTTATTTAATAAATAACTTTAAAAATGTGTATAATTTAAATTAATTAATTTTCTTAAAAAATGCTTTAATAATAATTTATTAAATTAATGAAGAACTAAAATGAAGTGCATTCAGCAGTTGCACAGAGCAATATTTGCTAATGGAACTGACAAATATTTTAAAAACGTTATTTTGATATTACGTTGGAATAGTTATGGATACTTAACATTGAGAATGAAATAATCTTTTTATCCCTAAGTCGTTTAAATATAATGAGATTTGGATAAGTTTAAATTCATGGAGCTCTGGATATTATTAATTACTGATAAGGCGAAAAGTACAGAGAGCAAAATTTAAATTAATTAAAATTTAACAAGAAATTAATAAAAGTGGTAAAAATAACTTCAGAAAAAAAAGAAAATAAACTTTTCAAACGCATGCTTTAATCATGCTGCATTGGCTTACAGTATCAGTTCTTAAAAACATACCATTTGTTTCTTTGTTTTGCATTTATGTCTGTCTATTTATCCCAGCTGAAGTCTCAAAACAAGTAAAATTTTTTGCAATTTTGAACCTTTTGTAACGTGGCCATCATCCCTGATTATGGGAAGTATGATGCTTTCTGATTGATCAGATAACAAAAATTTTCTTTATTAAAATATAAAAAGAAAAAATGAAAATGTGGAAAGCACGAGCATTAGACGATGTATAGCAATTGATAAGTAAAAAAGTTAATTACTGGAAAATATTTTCTATTTTGTGTCAGCAAACTTTGGAAAAACTTTCAGGATATTGAGATGTATCATTTCTTTTTAACGGTGGTTATAGCTCAATAGAAAATGTGCTGAAAAGAAAACAATAATTGATTGCAAAGAAATTATGTTTGTAGAGATGTTCTTCATTTGCTTATTGTATTTCATTTTCCAACAATGCATACACGTTAGTATATTTATGATAAAATAAGTGATTGTCAATTGGGGATATGTCTATCGAATAAAAATGATGAAGCGGAAGTTTCCATTTTTAGTAATAAAAACATTAGGTTGGATTTGCTATTTTACAAAAAATAATGATTTATTACAGAGAAGTAATTATTTACAAAAGTTCATACATTCAATTATTACAGGACCATAATGACTATTTGTGCAATTGGTCATAATGCATATATATATTTCCGAAAAAATACTTATTGATCTTAATACATTCCTTTCATACTATCTATTCTAAGGACAGAATCCTTAAATGATACAAACTCATTAATTTTATATCATGGTTAAATCGTAAAGTTTGCACAAAACCATGCGCCCACCTATTTAAACTTTCACACCAGCCAAAAAGTAAATGTCTTAAATATTTTTTTATTAGAATATATAAAAAGGAGAGATCCAATGCTTTACATAGTTTTCTCGATACCTCTGGCAATCATGATTTATTGACAAATTTAAAGAGAGGGAGAAGAACACGTCTGTTTCCTTAAAAAGAGCAGAGTTCCGTCACGTCATGCCATTCAATGCACTTCATACAATTAATTACATCATGCCATTCAAAGCTTCATGATGTTCACTTGCAATGGGTAACATCCCATGTAAACATATTTGGCAAGGAGCAAGCGGATTGCTCAGCCAAAGAGAGCTGACAACATTGTGTACCATCCTCCCCAACCCTTACCTACTCTGAGCATCAATCAAAAGTCATCTTTCTAAGGAGTAGAGGACTTTTCCATCTCACCACTGGTATGCGGCCAAGGAAACGGGTTCTTTATTTGTTCTCAACTGTGACAGAGCATCTCGTTTGGTGATTTCCAGGTTGGGTATTGGACACACGAGAAATCTCTCGTTTTTTGAGGCCAGAAAAAGTTTTGTTGTCTGCTCTAAATATGCAAAGCGCAGCAGTCCTTGGCCGATCATATTCTGGTCTATCCAGATAGGACCTTTTATTGTAATAGATTTTCTAAGGGTTAACGATTAATTGGGTCTTGTCTGACTTTGTCAGATAGTTAGAGGATTAGTAACAACAGCATCAGGCCATAAGAAAGTTTGCAGTGGGAATTAATAGTAACAACTTTTCAATAATTACAGATACATTAATAAGAATTTAGAAATGAAACTTAGCCAATATTGTAAGTGAGTCAGAGATAAACGTCTTGATATAAAATTTATTTCTGTCCTGCAGCCGTTTGCAATTCAGCACATGGTTAAAATTCTAGAGTTAAAGTGAATAAGGATTTTATCTTCATTGATTTAAGTTAGCTAATGCACGTGTTTTGGTGATATTTTTCTAATTCATTACTATGCTCTTTATTTTGATTTTTGCTGCAATAAAAGTACTTACATTATGTGTAAAATATAGAGGAGTTTCTTTTACGCATTTTTTTCGAATTAATTCCTTTCACAAAATTTCTCATATACTAGTGGAGCACATAAGTCTTAATCATGTAATTTTTCTGTGATGTGATGATGAGCAATGGCACTGCTCTGATAAAAGATAAATATATTAATATAATTCTGGAGAAAGAGAAATTTTGATCAATATAAAGCAAATTATTTTTAAATTTAAAATAAAGCAAATAATGAAAGTTTATTTATTCCTTTAGTTGTCAAGATAAATCGAATTAATAAATTCCCTTACAATACTATGTAATTAATTTAATCAAAAATAAATATAATTTTATCGGGTACTCGGATATTGAATTTTAACTTCTATTTGATTGATAATATAATTTGATTTATTCCCATAATTTAAATTATAATCAATATTTTATTGCGAATATTTTGCTTATAAGATATTGATTTAAAATGTATCAAAATGCAGAGGCACAAATTCTCAACGTGATGTATTAAATATAAAAAAGAAAGGTTACAACAATTTATTCTCTAAAATGTGCTTAACATTTATGACATTTATGATTAAATGAAGAGAACTCATAAACTATGACAACAACTTGCTTGACTATCCCTTGCTTGACTATCATTTATTTGTATAGCTTAGACTTGATATTGCAACAGCAAGAGTAGCCTAAAAAATGTCGTATTTTGTAATACCATCAGTAAATGTTTTTGTAAAAAAAACAATTTATTGTTAAAAACTTAAAATCAAATAAAGTTTTTAAGAAATTTGTATACCGCTTTTAACTCACTGTGCGATGGATTTAGGGATATTCCAATGAGTATAAAGGGCAAAATAATTCTGAGATCCACGAAATATGTAAAAGGTTCAATTTAGTATAAATGTTCACGTACAATAGAAAGATTTCAATTTCATGGAAAGATTTCAATTTTTTAAGCATTTTTTGTTGCACCTTTTTAAATTTATTAATTTATGATTCTCTTGTGCAAAATAGATTCCAAGTGCTAGTAATCAAAAATAAAGAACAGGATCCTTGCTTTTTTTGTCTCAAGAAAATAGAAGAATTATTTAGACAGTGGGATAGACATAGTTTTAACATTCCAAGACCTGAAATTCTTTTCGATTTGCTTCAAGGAAAATATTAAAAAAGATTTCTATGAATAAGTATTCTGTAAAATTAAGGAATTGTATAGGAGATATATACATAATTTCTAATCGATCTAAATTATTAAATTTATTCCTAATTAATAAATTTTATATTTCATAATTATAACAAATTTATTTAAAATTTGTTGTGTTAGTTGTTCTGAAAAACAATCAACACATTATTAATTTTTAGATGCAAAAAAAAAATTGCAATTTACACTTTTCTTGAAAGAAAATTTATTGGAAAAATACTTTATTCTTCATGTGATTTGAATTTAGAAAATTTTTATTCCTCTGATTTAAAATTTATCATTTTCAGTAATGAAAATTTATTTTATATCCAACAAACTTTCTTTAAATTTAAAATTTTCAGAATGTACATGAATAGAGAACTATAATTTTATGTGATTGTAACCATTCTTGAAAAAAAATACGATTTTTAACAATCAATACTTGCCAAATTTCAGATATTTTTAAAATTACTAATACTTTTTAAATTATAATTAAGAATTTCTAATGATTATAATCGCAATCTATTATAGAAAAGTAACACTTCACTTTTCTATATTAGAAAATAATAAAATTACTAAACAAGCACCGTAAAATACAATAATAAATATAATATGCTTATTTTTTATTTTTAAAAATAATCAAGATAATGTACTTAGTTTATCTTGCAAAAAAAAAAACTAAGGATTATTTTAAATTTTCAAATCAAAATTAACCAATATCTTAATCCACTCAGAAAAAACGAAGAAATATTTTATAAAACTTCATAATAGATGAGAGAATTTAAAATCTTAGAAAATACCTCTTAGCGAAAACAGTGCTAAAAAGAAAATTTAAAAGATACTGATTTTCAATGTAAAATAATAATTCAATTTCATCCTAAATTTTTATTTTAAAAATATTATTCTTTAAAAATACTTTTGAAATTATTGAAAAAATACCCTTGAAGTTATTAAAATAAAATAAAATTATACATTTTTTTTTATTTTAATAACTACAAAGGTATTTTTTTTTTTTTTTTTTTTTTTTTTTTAGAATTGATAGAAATATTAAATAATAAACTGTAATTGAAACTATTTGAGAGAGAAATCAATAAATCACATATTATACATTTAATTTATTGCACTTTTTTTTAATTTTGTAAAATTTAGATAAATGCTTCATTTATAAATTCTCTGTTTTACTACTAATGCTCAAATAATATTAAAAAATAAAGCTAAAACCTTTCTTTGTAAACCAAGCAGCATCAATAAATTTTCGATATTAATAACTTTTTTAATTAAATTACACTACTGGCCATTAAAATTGCTACACCAAGAAGGCAACATGCAACAGATGTGAAATTTATACGAAAGGAAGAAAGTGCTATGATATGCAAATGATTAGCTTTTCAGCACATTCAGACCAGTAGCGACACCTACATTGTGTTTAAATGAGGAAATTGTTCAGCCGGTTCCTCATACACAAATTGCATTTGAACGTTGTTGCCTGGTGAAAAGTTATTGTGATGCCTCGTGTAAGAAGGAGAAATGCGTACCAGCACGTTTCTGACTTTGATAAAGGTCGAACTGTAGCGTACCGGGATTGCGGTTTATCTTATCGCAGTATTGCTGCTCGCGTCGATCGAGATCCAATGACTGTTTGCAGAATATGGAATCGATGGGTTCAGGACGGTAATACGGAACGCCATGCGGGATCTCAACGGCCACCTATCACTAGCAGCCGAGAAGACAGGCATATTATCCGCATGGCCGTAATGGATCGTGCAACCACGTCATGAGCCGTGAGTCAAGAAACGGGGTCGTTTGGAAGACAACAAGTGTCTGCACGAACAGTTCGACGACAGTTTGCAGCAGCATAGACTCTCAGCTCGGAGACCATGGCTGCGGCTTCCCTTGACGCTGCGTCATAGACAAGAGCACCTTCAATGGTGTGATCAACGACGAACCTGGGCACACGAATGTCAAGACGTCATCTTTTCAGATGAATCCAGATTCTGTGTACAGCATCATGATGGTCGCACCCGTGTTTGGTGGCATCGTGGTGAACGCACACTGGTAGCGTGCATTCGTCATCGTCATACTGGCCCATCACCTGGCGTGATGGTATGGGGTGCCATTGGATACACGTCTCGATCACCTCTTGTTCGCATTGACGGTGCTTTGAACAGTGCACGTTACATTTCTGGTGTGTTACGACCCGTGGCTCTATCCTTTATTCGAGCCCTGCGAAACCCTACGTTTCAGCAGGATAATGCCCGACCGCATGTTGCCAGTATTGTACGGACCTTCCTTGATACGGAACATGTTCAGCTGTTGCCCTGGCCAGCACGTTCTCCAGATCTTTCACCAATAGAAAGCGTCTGGTCAATGGTTGCCGAGCGACTGGCTCGTTACCAAACGCCAGTCACTGCGGTTGATGAACTGTGTCATCGTGTTGAAGCTGCATGGGCATCTGTACCTTTACATGCAATCCAATCTCTGTTTAACTCAATGCTCAGGCGTATAACTGCTTTTATTACTGCCAGAGGTGGTTGTTCTGGGTACTGATTTCTTAGGATCTATCCAGCCAAATTTTTTGAAAATTTAATGACTTGTTATTTCTAGTACAATATATTTGTCCAATAAATATCATTTTGTTATTTGCATTTCTTCCTGGTGTAGCAATTTTAATGACCAGTAGTGTATTTCTTTGACTAAATTTATATTAATTAATTTAGTTTATTAGTCTGTAAAATCAAATTTTTTAAAGTAAAAGTGCATATAAATTTCTTTACTAGTGCTTCGTATCTCGAAGCACTAGTAAAGAAATTGACATGCGACTCCCTTTGGGAATTCTAACGCATAAGCACTAGAATAAAATGATCGTAATAATTTGGCGGTATATGATCTGAACATTATTTTCTCACTTGGCTTTAAAACCTTATTATTTCTCAGGTCTCAGTCTAATTTGAAATGAGGTTCGCTATCCGATTTGACCATTTACCTCTTCCCTATTATTTCTTGTGTGCAGCAATAATAAGCTATTAAATATGATGATAATTACTATCATCATATTTCCTTGTGATTTCTGTATTCAATTTTTTTTAATGAAAGTTTTATAAGCAATATAACTTTTGAAATAAAAAATACGTGTCATGCGTAATAAAGATACAGTAAAAATTAAAGATACATTTGCTATAACCAGATGTACTTATCGTATTATTTTTATTACCCATTGCGCATGCGTGAGAATTGCTATAGGGAGTTAACTTGCAACTTATCAGACTAGTAATTTCTTTGAGAAATTAGATTTTTTTCTTTTTAAATTAAGATAAAAGATATTCAGTAGGTTGTGAAGAACAATTACTTTAGTAATAAAGTCATATACGTTTCAAAATAGTTTATTGAATGACTCTTTTTGTAAAACTGTAAAAGTGCTTTCACATTAAAAAATATATCATAAAAATATATTTCATGTTATAAACCCCAGCAAGGGTTATTACAAAAAAGAACAACGTTCCAAATAAAAAAATGGTTCTTCAATGTATTTTATAGTTCGCAATGATAGACAAATAAAAAATGACTGCTTTACACTTAAATTTGATAAGTGTATTCTAACCAACTATTAAACAGCAATAATCTAAGGCGAAGGGTTGAAATAATCTTAATTACAATTAATCCAATTCAATCTCTACAGTTTCATCTTGTTGATTTTTATAACTAACTGTGCTGATTCTTAGAGCAATCCTGATTTTCAAGTATTTTATTTTAAAATATTCCATATATAATTTGTCCATGTACTTAATACTCAGTGGCATCAGTTTGTGACACAAAAAGTGTAAATAAACACACAAAGATGCATGAACGTGAGCATGGATGTAATGCCGGTGAGATTTACTTAATTTTTTAAATTTGTTTATTTTAATTAGCTTTGATCTTGTCACTATATAACTATGTAAAGAACTACAGTTTTAATTTTCATCCTATGTTGTTATTGACGGATTATTTTAAAAGAGGAATTGAATAAAATTTGAGATTCTCATTGTTACTTATTCTATGCAAAGAACATTGACACTCAAAAAAATGCTTTTCCTATTATTAAAATCAAATAATTTATTGGATCAATAGTTCAAATATATTATTTGCTATAAGTTTAAAATATAATTTGTCTAGGTTCAATTGAATACAATTGCTAATGACTGTACGTTAATTTGAATAAGCATGCTTTTGGAGAACAATTTGCTTGTATAGTTTTCTTGTTATTCATATTAGGTTCAAAATTAATGATGATCTCAAAATATAGGTTAGACTATATCGTAGGGTGCCCCTTTGATTCTTGCCAAGTTGTGATCGCGATTGATCGCCAAGTTGGGCAAAACCGAATCGTGTTCTGATTGGTTTAGATCCAGTCGAGGCTCTGATTGGTTTATCGTTTTTAGAATTTTGAAAATCCAACGGAGATTGCGTTACTTTTTAATGTTCTACCGTACCTGTTAGCACTGTAATCGGCTCGAAGAGGAATGGCGCCAAAAAAGTCGCCAAGTTCGCCAAAGTTCACAGTAAATGATAATTTTACTAAAATGTAATTTTAATTCATGATAAATAATGATTTATGCATCAAAATCAAGTGAATTTTTTTTTTTGTAGCTCATTAGTTCAGCTGTAAACTTTGCAGAGCCATTAGAAATACATGTAAAACATTTCTGTAAAAACAAACTCTGAAAAGTAAATGTTTGGAGTTCCTTATGACAATTTTTAAAACTCCCAAATGCTTTATTTTTAAACAATTTATGCTCATAAAGCTAGTTGATTCAGAAAGTTAAATAAAATATTTAAAACAAAATCTTTTTTTTTGTAGTTTTTTTGATAAAACACTTCTATACATAAAACATTTTATGAATTTTTCAAAAGTGTCTCCAATGACAAAGTCAGGTGTTGTCATTTGTCACAAAACTGTTGTCAGCAATGAAACTATGCTTTTACTATTATCACCAAAAATTGGCATAATTGAAAACAAAGAAAATTTGAAAATGACAAACACAGCATAGAAAAATATTCTTAAATCATAAATGAATAGATTTCTAAATGCTTACAAAACAATAACCCAAATCTTGTCATTCAACAACTACAGATTGCAAATTTTATGGTTTATATAAATGTGGCCAAATCCATATTTAATTTAATTTTTTAAAATTTAATTAGTAAAATTAAGCCATTAAATTTTACTGGCAATTGTAAATATCTGGAAGAAATTCCCTTTCTATGTATCACTATGCATAGGAATGTGTTATCCATATGGGGGAATTATTTAACTTAATTGTTGAAAATATCAATTACAACAGATTTTTCATCCCTCAAATTGAAATTTCTAAATTTTATTAAGTGATATTTATTAAAAAAATAAAAAAAATTTTTTTTTTATCAGTTCATTTTTTTTTTAACTTACATTACTTATTTTTATTTATAAACTCACAAATCAATTCTTTAAATTATTATAAGTTTCTTAACATTTAAAAATTTTCTCTTTCTACCTTTGTAATAAAAAACTATAACAAAATAGTTTTGCTACTAATTAATAAAAAGAATCTATTTTTTACTTGTAGTATTCAACTATATTTGTGATATTATTTTTATATATTTATATTTCAGAAATGGCTAGCACTTCAGAAAAACGCACTCAAGAGCAATCATGTTCAGAAAAGAAGCAAAAAATAGAAGAATCCCCAATTAATATACATATTAATGAAGAATATACACAGTCTGCTTTTACTGATGTTCTTACAGAATCCTTCTGTGATAAAAAGATGAAAGTATTTGGTAAAATCCTTAATGTTAAAAAAAATTTGTTATTTATTTTTTATGGTAAAAAGTACAATAATGAATTAAATGCTTTTAACTTAAAAATCTGTATGATCTATTTTTCATTAATACTTTAATAAGCTAGGAAGAAATAAAAAAATTTATTACACTATATTCAAGTTTGGAAATGATAAAAAATGAATATTCTATGAATAAAATTTACATTATTAGAAATTTGCGAATGCATTACTCAATACAAAAATATTTAGAATTGAATTAATTACACTTGTACAGTAACTTAATAATCTGTCATTTATAAAGTGTTTATTGCATATTATGATTTCAAAATTTTGTCTACTACTGTTTTTCTGAATTTTGTGTTGAAATTTTGGTTAATTCCCAGTGAACGGTACACTCCTTGTACGGTACGCATATATACAACGGTACATATATATACAATTATAATTAATTGTATATAATATAGTATAATATTATATTATTTGTATAAAATAATATAATTTTATATTATATAATTGTATATTGTATAATTATATTAATTGTATAAAAATAGCGTACCGTACACTGGGATACTACCGAAATTTTAATTTATCATTGATTCCTAATGCAATTTATTTTTTTACTTAACCAGTTTTAAAAGATTTTCTTTAGAATTTGGTTGAATAGTTTCAAATAAAATAATATTAAAACTATCTGAAATTTTAATTCAATTTTTTTATGGTATTTAGTTATTTTTCTTATAAATTGAATTCAGAAATATTCCTCTCATTTTTAAGTGAATTATCAAATATGATCATTTTTATGAGTGAGTTGAATTTCATGTATGTACCTTAATGCTTCATTGTAGCATGCTTAATTACTCATGGATACTGGAAATTTTTTCCAAACATTTATAATTTATTAAAAACAATTTTGAGCATTTTAATTATTTTTTCTTTTGGAATATATAAAAGTTAGGCATTTACTTTTACTATTATTTCGCACACACTAATTTTATATGATGAATTTTTTGTGCTGTTTGTACAAAATAATAATTTTACCATGGAATTCTTTTGTTCTTGATAAATTTATTACAAGAACAAAATAAGTCATTTTGGCTATTATTGCATGGTAACTTGGCATATTCTAATATTAAAACATTAAAGTCTTAATTCTTTAATATTATTATTTATTTATATTAATTGAAATTTTAGTTAGGAATTTAAAATATAATCTAATAAATATCAACTGCCACGTTCATAACCACTGAAATTTTAGTTGCTTAATAACCTCTTGGATTTTTGTCTTCTTTGGCCCATCAAAAAATACCATGTTAAAAGATTCGGTAGTTGTTAACTGCTTAATGTCTCTTTCCTGATATAGAAATTTCAGGAACATGTAATTGCTAAAGTGATGACATAATCATTGAATATTATTTGAAATTTACAAGTGTTAATAAGTTTCGAGCTCTGTTCCAATATATTTTCTTATAAGATTTGCTATTTATAATGGTCAAATCTGAAAATGGTTTGTGTGATTTTGATAAAAAGAATATATTATTTTTCAGAAGAAAAGTTTATTAAATGTAATTTGCATCAATTCTGAATGTTAATGATGGAATTTTTGATAGAGTTTAATCGTTTACTTAAAAAAATAGGAAACTGATTTTTGATAATGATACTTTTTATTGAAAATTAAGAGATTCTTTATTGAAAATTGGGTGAGATTCATTTTTTTTCTTTGAGTCTCATTTCAAATAATTACATTTGTTGGCCTTGATTTTCACATAATTTCTAAGTTAAAATAATTTGTTTTAACTTTAAGAAAAACATTTTTAAAAGAATGATTCCTTATTTTGTCATGTATTGTGAATTTGTTTTCATTGTTATAGTAAATGTTTTTGTCTTCTATACCTTCAGAAATTTCTTCCTTGTATTTTCTGAAATTAGGTTTATTATTTTAAACTACTGTTTTCATCACTTAATGTAAATATTTGTGTTGGTTATAAGCAACTATCTTTATCTCATTTTTTAAATAATTTGGGAAAATATTTAAAGTAGAAAACAACAGATGAATATTTACTGAAGCTGAAGTTATTTTTTTAATATCATTGAAAAAGATGTTCATTTCTTTCTAAAATATAATTTTGTAATTTAATAATTGATAGCTAATAAATTCACCTTTATTATTTTATTATCAAGTTCAAGTGTAATTTGGAAACAGACTTGGATCTTTCAGTATTAATAATAATATAATATATTAATGTTTTATTTGCCATTTTTGTAACATGTTTAAAATTGAAACTAAAATTTTAAAAGAATCCTAGATCCTATTTTTGAATTTATCTTGAATGCATATAAAATTTGGTGAACTTCAAATTACTAATAATCTATGTTGATCATATTCATTCAAGGAAAATTATTTAAATTTAATTTTTTTATTTACTAATAATTAATTGAAAAAATGATTGCTTTTTTAGATAATGGAGCAAAAATAATTGATGTTCCTTTTACATGCTGTGTATTGCCTAATTTTATTCAACCATCTGATAGTGTTGAAAAAGTAAAAAATGATGTTGATGAAATTGATGTTGAATGTAAAGTAAATGATTTGTACCAATTTAAACAGGTGACTCATTAATTTTATTTTGGTCTTATATTTTATAAAACTTATACATCCATTTATTCATATTTGCATCTTAAATTATTTTGTTTGTTTAGTCTCCTGATTTGAATGACTGTACTTATCCAGGTGTTGAAGCTTTAAAGTAAGTAAAGATCCTCAAGATTAGTTTATAGTAAAATATGTTGATATTGAAAAAAGCTGTTCTTTATCCCATTAAATTATCAAATCTATATTTGAATAAACTTAATTTTATTCGATAACACTGGGTAAATAACTTATCTGATCAAAATATTAGAATTATATTGGTACTGTTTAATCTTTAGCTTTAGTTTAAAATGAAATTTAAAATGGTTTTAGATCATACTTTATACAAAATCCTACTTTGAAAAATTAAAGAATTTTTAAAGTATGATTGTGATAAAAATGATAACTTTTAAGAACAAAATTTTCTTTAAGAAAAGTTATGAAAGTTTGTTAATATCTCTTGCAGTTGTTAATTTTAATTATGTAATGCAAAATTTTTAAATTAAGAATGCTAATTTTATTCTACTATTCAAATATACTACTGTTATTTTTCAACAATAATCTTTATTTTTAACTCCATTTCTGTTGATTTAATTCTGGCAAATAATTATCTTTTACTATTTTTCATATTACAGAAATTTACTTTTTGGGCCATGCTTAGAATGGATGAGAAAAATTACAAAAATAGAACTAACAGATAAAGTTGATATGTCTTGCTCTTGTTATACATATACAGGTTTTTATGTTTTTCAAGTGAAGTACTTATATTGTTATAAATTATGTTTTAAAAACAAGTTTGAATTATTATTTTAAAATATATAAACTGGCAGCTATTCAGAAAACTTTTTATCTACGGGACTTTAGATAAATATTAATATTTCTCCATAAACTTTTAATAAAATTTTTATTAATTGTCAATAATACTTATGACTTTTTGTTTTTACTCAAATGATATTAGGTTTCTTAACATGTACTAGAGTTAAAAAATAATGTGAAATAAAATTAAGTACATTTATATAATTATTAAAAAATAAATAATTTTATCGAATTAAATAACAATTTTAAAAATCCTAGGTATAGGATTTATGCATTGCTTAGTTAAATATATTAAATAACAGATGAAAGCTCATTCAGCTAAATTTAACTTAGTTAGATTTGTTGTAACATTTGCCTAAAAATTATTGTTGAAATACTTAAAAATGGCAAAGGATTTCTTTTCTATCTCTAAACAAAATAATTATGCTAATGAAACGAAATATCTATTAAAATTAATGCATACATTAACCATGGTTAATAAGATGAAATATGCAAATGGTTTTTAAATATCTTTATATTTTTTTCATGAATTTTAATATTTGAATTATTTTAGTGGAAAAACATACATATAATTGAAAAAAATGCATGTGAGGAAACATTAAAGCCTTCCTTCCAAACAAAAGTGAGAAATTTGGATTTATCACCCTTTTCATTCATCTTGACCAAATCATGTTTGTACATCAATCAATGTGATTGAAAGATATTTAATCTATTATTAAAGTCAATATCATTATTGTCATTAATATAGTTGTAAGATTTAATAGATTCACAAGATTTATTTTTTATATCTCTGTTGTAAAAAAAAAATTAAATTCAATCTAATTAATTAATGTTTAGAAAAACCTTATTAATAAAATAGTTTTTTGTAGATAATTACGTTATTAAAATTGCTCAAAATTTTGTTGTTTTACTTCAAAGCATAAGTAGTTTTATTATCTCATTTTGAATTTTTTTATTAATTTTCACTTTCAAGTTTCTCAGTTAAAACAATTACCAAATAAACTGTTATTCTTATAGGTTTCATTAAATTCCACTCCTGACTTTTAATTAAGTCAACATAAACTAACATTAGTATACCTGATTCACTTTAAACTGATTTATTCTTTTATGTGATAATCATTATTTGAATTCATTTCCTTAATATCATAATCACAAACATTTGAATTAAATCACTTCTAATATTATTGATAAAAATGAATAAGATATAGCTTGCTTATTCGTTATTTCTGTATTTCATATAATTCATGCTCCTCATTAGAACATTATTTTTAGAAGTATATTAGTTGTATCTCTTTTCTGGATTGCCAAAGCTTGTTAATAAATTACATGATGAATATTAAAAAAATTATATCAAATGTCTTGAGAAAAAAGAATTAAAGATAACATTTAAGATTTTTTAAGAATTTTTTATTTATTTAGTGTAAAAATGAAATATTTTCTCTAATGAGACCTTAAGAAATCTAGTCCTTTAAATATTTGTATTAGATGTCAATAATTGATAAGTGATATAAAAAAATTTGTTTTTTGAAGAAAGTTTTAAAACATTAACAGTTATGCTTGTAAATATAATTAATGTCATTTCCTCTGTGATTTTTTAATATTTTCCTCTTCTTTTGGAACTTTTTTCTATCTAGAAGGCTTAACTTTTTAAATCAAGCATTTGGAATAATAATTAAAATTAATATATTAACATTTCCAGATCATTTGTTATGTCATGACGATGAATTAGAAGGTAGAAGAATTGCTTATATATATTATTTAGTGCCTGATTGGGAAGAAAAAGATGGTGGAACATTAGATTTATTTGGAATCGGTTTGTACTTAATTTTCTCATTTTACTTTATTTTTAAATTTCATACAGTAAGAAAATTTTATTTATCTTTTGGTATTACTTTGTATATTATATTACTTTGCTTTCAATTCTGAACAGCATTCGTGATTCAATATGCAGATAATAAGGTTATTGAAAAAAACATAATAGTGATTTATTATTTTTAGTTAATTTTTAAACTAAATTGTTTAAGAAAGTATTTAAAAACTTTATCACATTTGTGTATTAATTTTTATAATAATTTTTGTTTAATATAGCTTCTTGTCACATATTTTAATTTGCTAACTTTTAAGTTAAATTTAAAAGTTTGATATTAGTACAAGTTGGCTGCAGTCTTGGTAATCAATTAGTAGTATAGAGAGAGTCTAGATCTTTTTTTAGCAATTACATTTACAATTAACTTTCACATACTTACATGAAATGAAGTATGATGTGTTAATGAATACATTTTATTTCATTTATATTTATTATTTTTTGGCAATGTAAAAGTTCAAAATTTAGAAATTTTATATTAATACAATTGATGAATTATATCATCTCATAATGAAAATTTTATAAGAACATTGATACATTTCATATAGTGACAAAATAAAGTTTTTATGAAATGCACACGGATTGGACTCTAGATGTTGCACTAAGATATGGAAACTTTGAATTTTACAAGTATTTAACAAATTGTGTAGGAATATACTTTTATAATAGAAATTTTTAGACAATCATTTTCTTTTAATAATTTTTAACTGATAATGATATAAGTTTAAACTTCATAGTCAGAATACACTTCATTTTAAAACTTTAATAAAATGTTTATGAAAGAAATTTTTATTCTTAGAATTTGATTATAAATTGTTATTTTGAGTGTACTTATAAATTATTATTCACTTACATAAAGCTTATTTTTTATTAAAATCAGTTTTATTTAACTGATTTTTATTTTATTTTATTTTTTTTTAGAGAATGGTCAACCATCTAAAATATCAACTTCATTTGTACCTGCTTGGAATAATTTTATTTTCTTTGAAGTTAGCCCAATTTCTTATCATCAAGTAAGTAATACCTATTTGAACAATATCTTTTATTTGCATTTCTCCTTGTATTATGTTAAGTCTGGTTGGCAAAGCTAATATTGGCAAATACAACAATAATTGTAATAAAGTGTGACATCTTCTAAAACAAAATTGCATGTCATTTCCAATTTTTCCAAAAGAATAAATACTGAAAAATTAAAAAAATATGTTATTTACAAATTTCTTATATAAGCTTTTGTAGGTTAAATTTAAGAATATCGTGAATAAAACAAAAGTACAAATTTAGGATTTACTGGTAATTAGCATTCTTAAATGTTTAGTCAGTTATGTTGTGTTTCAAATAGAAATTGATAATCTGAAACATTCAATTCTAAATAATTACTAATTGTTTGCATTTAATTAATATCATATTTGAATATGTAATTTTTCATAAAATCATCAATATTAGGAATAGTCTGAAAGATAGTTACAAAATTAATTGCTTTAGGTTTATATCAATTAATCTTGAACAATATTTTAATTTTGTTATGTTTGTAATCAAAATTGTTTGTTCACAATGATGTCTTGATCCAAATCTATAACACTATCTAACAGCCAAAACATTTAAATTAAAAAAAATATCTGTACAAATTTTCAAAATTCTGCCATGGTATTACTCTTATTTGAGAATAGATTAATATACATTACAGAAGGATCAAAGTAAAGTGACTTAAAGCAATAGGATCATTCCATGATTATACTGTTTTACCTCATCTTCCCATTATTACCACTGCTATTGTATTCAGTTGTGTATAAGTAGAGTTTTTAATGATTTTGACAAAGTTTATGTGACAATTATATCTCTTTTTTAATTTTTCAAAAATTGTTTGCTTGCTACTAGATTTTTTTCAATTTTGATAGTTTCATTAACTTTAATTAATGTGCTAAGCTATCTAAATCTTTACATATTATACATGTTGATTTTTAAAATTCTAATACTGTTTATCATTTTAGTTATTTAAAAAATGTATGTTAATGGTACTTCATTGGAGATTTCCTAAAATATTTTATAATTATGTGAATCCCAGTGTGTTTACTTTTTTACAATTAAAATTATTAAATAATTATAAATTAAAATTCATAATGTAAATGTTATCCATAATTAAAACTAAATAAATATTTAAAAGCATTTAATATATGTCATAAATACAAGATATATAAATAAATTTGATTAAATAATAATGAATATTTGTAAATTATATCTTAATATTCTTCTGCAAATAGCTGTTTTGACTTCTAAGTTAAATTTTCGTCATGTCTTTTATTATGCATACCTTTTATTATCGTTATGTCTTTTATTATGCAGTGATTACATAAGACTAATAATCAAATTGTATTTTTCTAAAATTATTCCAATTAGCTTAAATTTTTAAGTAAAATAATTTGAGAAGCTCAGATTATTTTAATAATTTTTTTGAATACCATTGAATTGATTTTTTTAACACATATTTTAGTAACTTTATGAGTTGTTTTCTTGTATTTGATGCTAACATATTTGTTTTTTTTTTTTTTTTTTTAATTTTATTTCATTGTAATTTGTTTAATTTTAAATTATTGTAATGAAATTTGATGTATAATTGTAATTCATAATGTTCATAATTTTTATAGAAAGTTTCTTTTTGATTTATTTCTTAGCATAATTATTTAAAAGCTTAATTATTTAAAGTCATATTTATAATTAAAAGTGTTTATAATTAAATGTATCACAGTAAAAATAAAATAGTAATAGAAGTTAGACGAATTATAATATTCTATGTTAATACATTCTATCCTATGTTGATTTATAATACTATATACTTTTCTATTATTTCCAGGTATCAGAAATTCTTTCATATAAGACTAGAACATCAATTAGTGGCTGGTTTCATGGTCCCCCTATTAAAAGATCTGATCCATTCAAAGAGCTTTTGTTATTTAAACAACCGCTCTCTGAATCTGTATGTTACAATTTGTTAAAATTCTTCATTTGTTTATGTATATAATGTATTAGTTATCTATCTTAACATTTTTTAATTGCTGTGATATTTCCACAAGATTTTATTTAAAAAAGGAGCTAGAAAATTTCATTTAATAAATAAAATTTCCACAAAATTAATAATGAATTATATTATTATTTTATATTTATTTTATTCTATTGCCTTATTATCAATATTATGTATCTGCTCCTTACTGTCTAAACTTCACATCAACATTTAAATGGTTTTAATTTTGAAAACTTCTACCTAAAAGCTTTTATAATATTTTAAAATATGTATAATTTAAAAATTTATAATATAAAGATTTTAGAATATTTTATTATTTGACTATATCTTGAAAAAATGTTTTTACATAACTTTTTCTATATTTCTTTACAATTTTTCTAAAATTTTTATTTTAGATTTTTAGTTGGTTTGCATGTTTGTTTCTAACTGTCTGTCACCTAAAATATTTTAAAAATCGTATTGTTATATTAATATATATAAATTACAAATATTGATAAAAAATTACTTTAATAAATAAATCCTTTAAGTATTTGATATGTAATAAAAGTTACTTGTAACTAAATATTTCATTAGTAGAAATAAATGTTATTCATATTGTTTTATATTGTTATTGAAAAAAGTTGTGTATAATATTATTGTATAATAAGCAATTTTAATTCCTTTGTAATATTTTAGATTGAGATAGAAAAATGGATCAATCATGCATACTTAGATCCTGAAACACAAGCTGAAATTCGTGAAAGTTTTGAAGAAAGTTCAGAAATTGAATTAATGACATTTATTCAAGTAATATTTTTATTTTATTGTTCCATTATTTCCTTAAACATTTAATAAATATTTTAAAATTTTGTCAAGTAGGTTTAAATGTTTATAGTGCTTCATAAAAGTGTCTTGATTATTTTTTTTTAATTATTTTTGTAAAATATAAAAATGAAAATTTTGCAAGATTTAGGAATAAAATAACTTTTAATAATAATAACTATAATTCTTTACTATTCTTTTTCTTATAGAATCAAATATTAATCAGTGAAGTAGAGAAAGAAACCATCGTATGAAAACAATATAAAAAATGTCAAATCAAAGAATTATTAATGAATCAAAGGGTTCAAAACAATTATTTTTTTATTAAATTCATTACTTTTATTAAATTTTTTAATTTTGTTTTATGTTTGAATTTGTATTATATTTATGTGGCTAAACAATGTATGATTAAGAGTTCATTAAATTATTTTCACTTATTTATAATGTATCATATAATTTTTAGAGTTATTTAGCAATTGATCCTTGGTATTACAGAAACCTAGAGTTATACTTTCTAAAACATCATTATATAACAAAAATTGCTTTGGTGATCAAAAACAAATATTGATACCACAAACTTTTTAAAGTGTACATACAAAAAAGGAAATCAAGGAATTCACTTTTGTGCATTAACAATTTAGAATACAATAATGTGCACATTCTCTTGATAAAAAGAGTATTCTTTAATGAAGCAAATTAAGCACATTAATGTTTTCTTTTAAACTTATGTGTCAAATTTTTTATTTTAAGCAGTCAATTTCTATGTTTTCCTTATATATTTATTAGTGTTATTACAATTGTCAAAGCTATAATTTTTAAAAGAAAAAATAAAAAACTTATAAGCACAAATTTGAATTTGTACTTTCAAGTTTGACAATTATATATTTGTAATAAATATATTATACTTAATTTTTCAAAATGGTATGCACTTAATTGGTGAAAAAGATAAGTTTTTTTTATATACAGTTTAGGTTTACAGTAATTAATAAAATAAATGTGATTTACTGTTATCTATCTCAAACTAAGAAGTTTAAATATTATAAATAATAAACATAAATTTTGTTCCTTTTTAAAAATTTTTTTATTAAAGCAAAAAGTATTTTAAGAGTTATTTAAGGTTTGTAAGTAAGTACATTTTTCATTTGTTAGGAAGGTAAATATGAGGAAGTTTGTGAAGCTCTAAACAGTAATAACGTAGAATGGCAAGAAGTGGGACCTTATAGTCGAAGGTAAAGAGTCATAAAAAATTTGGTAATTTCTAAAAGCAGGTATTTTAAAATATTTATATGCTTCTAATGAATAAGTATCTAAATTATTTTATTCCATTTATGAACAGGAAATATTGTGAATTGAAAAATATTGATCAAATTCCTATTCTAAAAGATTTGGAGAATTTATTTTGCTCAGAAAACTTTTTGTTACTTTTATCACATTTGACTGGTCTCAGGTTATGCCCAATAGGGAGTGAGGATGGCTTTGAAGTGGCAGAAATTACTTCTTCAATTCGGCAATGGAAACATGGATCATATACATTATTACATGATCAATCTTTTGCTACTGTTCCCACTTTACATAGCACATTCTACATGAATTTTTTAGGTGAGTTTAAAAATATTTTTGTTATTGTTAATTTTTTTTTATGAAATACAAGATGATTAGTAAATTTTTTTTTTTCAGATTGGGATCCCTTGCATGGAGGGTATACTAGTTATGTAGCTGAAGGTGAAAAAGAAGAGGTAATCTTTTTTAATTGAATTATTTGTATTTTAGAATACAATAAATATTAAAAATCGTAAACATTAAAAAAATTCAAACAATAATAATTTAGATGTTTGTAAAATACAACATTAAAAGTGAAGAATATTTTTAAGTTCTATATATTTGAAAGTTTTGCATTGCAAAAGTTTTGCAGTTGTTGTTATATAGCAAACCATCACTCCGGTCCGAGACTGAATATTTTCTTACACTAAAAACCTTATAATTTTAATCAAGTCAAGAACTGATGAGTAAATTTAAATTACTGTATGAAAATATTCTAGAGTGGGAAAACTATGTTTTAAATTAAGCCTATTTTAATAATGTTAGTTGATTTTATGAGTCTATTTTTAAATTATATGTTTAAGCTTTGGAAAAAAAATCTTGTGATTCATAGTTATGTATATTTGATTTATGGAAGTATGTAATATAAACATTGCTTTTGAATTATATTTTACATTAATTTATATATCTTACAACATTTATTATATTTTTAAACACTGAAAAATATGTAGAGAAAAGTTTATTTAATTTTCAGTTAAATTATTTAAAACTATATAGATAATGTTAAATTTGTGTTTATTTCTTTAATAATATGTATATATTTAATACAAGAATATTTGATTGGATTTGTTTGTTTAGATAAATTTTTATATTATATATTATGTGTCAAAAAATTTTTTTGTACAATTTAAGTGACTATTTTTCCCATGATGTTGATTAAAATTTTATCTAATATTAATATAAATTTTATTTCAATAAATGCAATGTTTCTTGATAAAATGGAAATAAAAAGTTCTAAATTGCTTGTTAATTTTGAAGAATTTATGAACTATAGGTTAGCACCTCTATTTTATATTAAATACTATAGCACAAAGCTTTATTCTAAAAATTAATATTTTTTTCACCTACATTTTTTATAGCTTCTTCGAGTTGATCCCAAACCAAATTCCTTTGCACTTGTGTATATCACAGAAGGAACTTCAAGTTTTGTTAAATATATAAATCGACAATCCACTGTGGAATCATCATCCTGTTTCTATGACTTGTTTACTATGTATAAAGAACGATAATAAATTTCTTGTAGTGTCTGATATTAAGTTTTTAAATTTTATTTTAATGTGTTAAACTTTTGTATGTCTTTTAAAAAAAAACTAGTTTTTTGTAGAGAAGTTTTTGTGCATTATTATAGTATATATAATTTCTTATATAATGTAAGAATTTTAGCAATAAAAACTATAATGCTTCTTTGATTTTTCAATAATTGTTAATCTAGCTTTCAACTAACTTTTGTCAAAGCATACAGAGTTTTATAATAATAATAATAATAATAATAAAAAGAATTTTTCACTTATGTGATTTTATATTTCTTTTATTATATATGCTTTTTTATTATATATAAAATACTTATTAGCAAGATTGCTCCATTTATTTGCTAAGTTTGCTTAAAAGTATTTTTAAATAGTATTTTGTAAATTAGAGTATTTCATAACAAATATTCTTAACAAGATCTATTAATAATTATTAGCTATCTTTAAAAAAATATGTGTTTTGTTCTTGAAGTTTTTTCCTATAAAACATTACATATAAAACTAATTCATTTAAAACGTTTTGCAAACAAATATTTGTTATATGGAAAAGACCTTCACATATTTTACTTAAGATAAAATAAATAACTTAATTTCATTAATTAAGAAATTAATAAAATTGTAAGAGAAAAACAAAATAAACAAGTAAATATTACTTCAGTTTTCCCTAATAAAAACTCAGTTTTTTCCTATATTATAAAATATAATTGAGTTTGTATTGCAGGGAGTATCACAGTGAGCCTGAAATTTGACCATGATACTTCCAAAAATTATAAAAAAAATTCTCAATTTTAGATGTTAATTCTAAAAATTGTCAATTTTAGATGTTAATTCTAAAAATTGTCAATTTTAGAGAAAAACTTTTTAAATGTTTCAAGGAACTGAATAGTTGTAACCACAAAAGTATTTAATTTAATTTATTTTTTCTTTGAGCTAAGTACTTAATATTGTGATTAAAATACGAAATTTTCTTATCTCTTATTGATTGAACTGCAAGTTAATAAATATGTTTTCATATTTATTAACATACATAATAATCTACAATTCAATTCTTAGTTATTTTTATTCTTTCACTTAAGTGTTAATTCTAATGCGATATGGAATTTCACAAACACAAAGTATATTCTTTTGTAATTTACTGATGTTATTCAATCGATGCTGGATTAAGCATCAATTAAACTGATGTTATATTTTTTTAACAGTTAAATTGACTTCTTTTGTTCTTGAATGTCTCATAAGGACAACAATGAACAGTGTTTTGAGATTCTGAATTTATATTTCATTATCGATTTTGCTTATCTCTTTCCATCGGATATTTGCCGCCAACAGTTCATGGATTTGAGTCTCACTTTAGGCTTGTATGTTTGTAGTGGTTCGGAATGCACTTTAAACTGTAGGTTCGGATCTAATTAGCCCTCATGTGCAAAAAATGACCATTGAGCCTCAAACAAACCAAATCATTCTGCTTACAGACATTGAGAAAAAAATGTCTCTGTTGCTTTCTTCCTCACTCTTGGCAGCCCATCGGTTATATATTAAAATTTTTTAATTGCACAATTTTTCATATTGAATAGGAAGGAATTCTTTCTAAAGCTCTTCTCTAAGTTTTTCCTTAAAAGTATAGTTTTATTGACTTTTGTAAGGAACTAAATTAAATAAAATGATAGAAATTTGGTATTTTTCAAGGCAGATTAATTGCCACTTGTAATTTCTGTTGGTAAATTATTTTAATTACGTATCAGGAAGAAAACATGAAAAAAAACGAGATCTTTATGAGGGAATAACTATATATCATTACTCAGTACTTAACTATAGTCAACTGAAACGCTAATAAAGTTTTCGTAAAGAAATGTTATATCCTCCAATTGAAATAATGGACTATGAGCAAGATATGATTTGAACTCAAAAGAAATCAACCGGATTTGGTAAGGATTTTTTTCAATGATGAAAACATTTCTTTTAAATGATTACATTATGAAAGTAATAGATTCTAACAGATTAAAAATACGTTAGTTAGGTTTGATATTAGACCACTTTGTTTTAAATACACTAATTCAATAAGTAAATTATGATAGTTTAATATCTGCACTCATACGAAAAGAACCTGTTCCCATTATCAAGGATTTTGAAGTTATTTTCGTTCGAATAATTTATCAACAGAAAAATTCTTTTAAAAGAAAAAGTATAACAGAAAGTAAAATAATGATGTTTGCAATGTAAGTACAGATGTTTGAGTGATTTCGAAGGTTTTCAGTTATTAAAGTGACAATTGTAATCTCTTATTAATACTGATCGTCAGAATGAGTTATTTTAGCCTTAATGAATATTTGAAAATTCGATCAGGTTCTTCATAATGAATAACTAATTTGCTAAATTTGTGAGAATACATTGTGCTTAAAAAAAGTAAAGGAACTAGGGAGGGGGGGAACAATTTGCGTGGCAACCATGTACGAAGAGAATATGAAAACGCTGCAGGAAAAAAATCGGAAACTTGCATGTAAAAGCAAAAATAATGAAATGTAAATTTATCAAATTTTTAACGTGATGACTCAAATAATTGAGACTTGTTCGTGTTTTATATGATTATTGTAAGGATATATTATGATATATTTAATAAGATTTTTGAGAATACTATACTTATGAAAAAGTCCCTAATTACAAAAGACTTTTGGTCTCACTCGTATCAAGGTGTCGTCCATGTAAATCCCTAATAATGGAATACGACTTGGATTTTATTTTGCAATACACATTTACTTTACTGTTTGATTTTCCGATATGATTTTCTCAAAACGAGCACTGAAAGTAATTGCTAATAGCTATATCCTAAAACATTTCCTCTAAATTTTTACCATCCCAAATGATATGCAGACTTCCATTAAGCCAATTCCGGCCCATACCATTAATCAATCTTTACAGAAATTTGATCTTCGAACGAATGGAGTTATTTCTTTCTCTTCGTCCTAAAATATGACTAGTGGAACAATTTGAAGAGATCTTCCTATAAATAAAGCAGCCTGCAGTTAATTTGCATCTAATATCAATGCACCAGCTTTTTCAGTTTGCATGTTCTTGAGCTCAATGAAATACACATAATTGGTCTATGTACATATCGATCATCCTGACGATGTTCATTTCGTATTGTCTGGCTAAGGTCCTTTATTTTCTTATTAAAAGAAACAATTTCGTTGAGTAGCTTTACTTATTCTGCTTTGGCGAATAGTTGATTATGTATGTATGTATGTCATAATTCACATTGATAGCAAGTGGATGACTTTGTCCTGATCGACATCTAACATTTATCGCTTCTTATGTTAGATGTCGATCTTGATTTAGGTTCGACTTGGCAGATGATTGGTTGACTAATCTTGATTTATTATCGACTTGGCAGTCGAGTAATTCCAAGATGTCGATTCTTGGAATTACTCGACTGCCTTGAAATGACACGACTTTCCATTTCAATAGCATCCGCCGTATTTCTGGTTTCACACTTGCTTCTATGAATTAAAGTCTAATACGCCAAGCCCTGAGTTCCGGTAAATCACGTTGTTGCGACATTTTATTTTTCTCAAAACAAAAACATGATAACTTGATTTCACATTAGTTAGAAGGAAAAATTAGAAATTTCTGCAAAATCATGATCTTCAGCGCTTCAATCCTTTCTTTTCCACTTTGTTAAGATTAATTTGCATATAAAGTTTCCTTCTGTTTTCTGTTAAGTTTTGACATCCCGTAATGCACATCTCAACGACCTAAGATTGTTGCCAGGTATTTGAATATCCATCTCATAATAAATTCTAGGGAAATTTTCATAGATAGCTTTATTCACGTGTCAAAAGAAGAAGCTTAGAAAATTCTGAAGTATCCACTCGAATATATGCTGTTATTGCACCAACATGCTTCCCTGTACGTAGCGCTGAGTTGGGCTCTACCAGTTAGAAGCATCTGAGTGGTAGTCTCGTGTTTTAGAAGCAGGGGCCAAGTAGAAGACTTCCCGATATTTGGTCTGCCACTTTCAGAAGTATCGTTTCACATAAAGAACATTGCGATCAAGACATATTTAATGAGTTCCAGCCACTTTTTAATGAAAACGATGGATCTTCGGTTAAGCTGGGATTCGAACTCACTACCTTCCGATAATGAGGATGGCTGACCAACATACTGCCGCTGGCCTACTCGAATAAATGTGCACGCAGAATGAAGAATGACAATAATGACCCCTCCCGTTATTCAACAATAACCGAGATCGAACACGGAATCTTTCTGAAAAGAGCTGTCTTTCCACCGCGAGTCCTCTGAAATCTTTAATGAGAGGACCTCGACAGTCTGGCGGAAAAAGCTGTCGCTCTTCCGTCAGGAGATAACGAGTTCGTCATCAGATCTAGCTGAAGACCCTTGTGCTGAGAGGGCCTATGCACATTAAGAGTTCCTTTGCCAGTTTGCTGATATGGTATGGTATGAAATTAAGTATGCTAGTTTAAATGTTTATTTGATCATTTGGTTTAGGTTCAGAATGATGAAGCGTTTGATGAAGAATGACCGATATTTTTTATTACCAGTTCTTACCTACTAAAGTCTCAATACATAGTTATTTGCTTCATGCTTTTGGAGCTCAATCTAGTGACTAAGTAGGCAACTGAGTTGGCTCTCCCCTTCATACTTGTGAAAAGATACATATTAAATTTTTAATGAGCATAAGCTCTCTTGATATTCGGTTGAATCAGAAATCAAACCTGCTACCAACTCATTTCAAAATCCTCGTTTTTCTAAACTCGCATCGGAGACACCCGATTGTAAAGCAACGCAAACTTGTATACCGCATTGACAATTGTCTACGGTTAATTAGCACCTTTCACTAAGCGAAAGGAAAGCAATAATAGAAACACAAAATATACATTTGGTTGATGATACTTTTTCACAAAATACCTTTCGCGGAGAGCTGCTGTTATTTTTTTATAAATTGTATCTGACTTTCTCGACATTGTTTTGGATACAACTAAGCAGCATACAAAATTCAGTTAATGAAAATGTTTTCTTCACAATTCGAAAAGGTAAGGATTCTCACAAAAGTTGAATTTTTAATTAAGTTTTATTAAATCTACATTTAACTGTAAAAATTAATTTATTGCTATTATAATAATGTTTATATATATATTATTAATTCGACAAATCAGTATGGTTTTATAAATTCATGGCACTATATTTTAAATACTATAGAAGATTTATTAATTTCAATAGTTAATTTTGTTTTAAAAAAGTTAATTTTTAAAATTATGGAAATATGAATGATAACATGAAAAATTAATTCATAAGATACTTTTTTAATATTTAAAAGATCTATTCTTAAATCTTTAAAATATTTAAAGTTTTTAATTGTTTAACATTAAGGTACTACAGACATTAGAATGCATTTTCCTATATGTATAAATTGCCAATTATTCCATATTTAGAAATGAATAAGTATTACATTAAATCAGTTTTTTTTAATTTAAATGAATTCTCGAGAAAAAATTCGGTTTTTATAGTAAATTACAATTTTAATACTTGCATCGTTATTTAATTGATCTTTAGTGATGTCTCAATATCCTAGAATTAAACTTATCTGAAGATTTTGTTAATATTGTTTAATAGAAAATAAAATAACCTTAACTTATATTTCATATTCAACTATTTTGTTCACAAAGTGCTTAAAAAAGCATTATGATAATGACTTTTTAAGTATTTTTAAGTACAAAAGGAGTTCAGAAATTCATTATTTTCAGTTAAAATAAATTCCTAAGAAAATTCTCAAAGGAAACGTTAACAAGATATCGTTTCCTATACAAATTTATTTTCTTTAAAATAAAATCACGATTAAAAGTTGAATAATTTTACTTTACAAACATCATATTTTTGGTGGAAACTTATCAGTTTTTAAACGATCAAAAATTACAAAATGGATAATTTAACTGAAAGATTTTTTATTATGAAAAATACCTAAATGTTACTCTAATCTTTTGTTCCATGGATTTTAAAAACTAAACTAAAATAATGAAATATGCTCATTCAGTTTTGATTTAAATTTCAAATACTTACATTGAATTAAAATCATTTAATTAGATTTTTCAGTTTTCCAATAATCTATAATTTTAGTTTTTCGCACATCCAGAATTAAAATTTCAAAAATCCATACAAAAATTAATTTAATTTGTTTTATTCCATAAATTTTCACTTTTATATTGAATGATCGTGTAATATATCTTGTATCTTCACGCAATTTAAAAATTTTTTATCTTCAATTCTGAAAGTAAATTTTTTTTATAAAAAATTTATTGCATTCAAATTTATCATACATTGCATTGTAAAATTATAAGACCCTAAAAATATTTTATTTAGTAAATTGCATAAAAGGAATAATTTTAAGATCGAAGCAATTGAAATTAGTTTTTCACAAATCTCTGTGTATAGAAATACTGAGCTAGCTTCACGCAACATTTTTTTGAAACCCTAGTATCACAGAAATATAGACCTATATAATTAAAAATCACCTATATTATTAAAAATCAAATTTGAATTTTTAAAATAATTTTATCTTTCTCCTCAAAATTCCTGTAATTTGTAATTTTGCATCACAAAAAAGTGTAAATAATAGTACTATGAAGAGAATTAGTGTTATTTTATACATGAGAAAATTCCAAATGCTATATAAAAGATATGTTAAAAGTTTAAAAAAATTTATTTTATTTATTTTGGAATGCTTTATGGAAAATTGAAACATGAAATGAGATTCTTATACAAATTTTAAAATCGTTTGTAATATTTCAAATAATAGATTTTTACGGAAAATTTAAAGATCTGGGTGGTGGTGGTGGGAGGGGATTGTCAGCACGTGATAATAGAATAGTTTTAAAGTTTATGAAAATGCTGAATTGGTCTACTCGTAAAATTATACAACAAACCAGAAAAATCATCGCTCAAGTCTATGCATTTCAAGATGTTTTTAAATATTATTTTGCCGAAAATTAAAATAAAGCCAACTTTCACTGAAGTGATTAAAAAAAAAAAATAAATAAAATAAAAAAATAATAATAATAAACAAAATAAAAAAATCTCGAACTGAGAAGCTATTTGGGAAAAATATTACTTGGTTTCCTCGAATAGTAATATTTATTAAACATCATATACGAATGTTACCTGCGCATTTCTTTATTAAACAGAAAGTCTCCTGTTTCTGATAGTGAGAAGCCAATCTGCGATCTACAGCGAGTTCGTGGAAAAATTGATTCTATCAACAAATGCTTTACATAATTAACCTTTTGGTGGAATTTAAGGAAAGTCAAACTGGAAATTCCAAAAAAAAAAACGTTTCTTTCTATGTGTTTAAGTCAGCTAAAAATTAGTTCAGGATGAAAAATTCGATGTTTTATGCTGGCGTAGACTACATTCAAATAAGAAAATTACAAATTTAAATTATAATTCGGGTTCTTACTTATAAAGTGACTCATGATTTTAAATTTGAACATAATGAAATGATGTAAATAGTTTTAATTATCGAAATATGAATAAGCTGGATTATTTATAAGGATCCTATTTATAATTCCGTTATTAATGTAATTAAGTAAAGTTGTAACTGCTCAATCAGACGACATTAAGATTAATACAGATATATAAATATAATTTTTAAAGCATGCATTTTTTCCTAATATAGCCAGGAAATATAAAGATATTATTAGTTGAATCTTTATTTCTAATTACTTGTTTTTAATAATCGTGCCAAGGATCAATCCTCATTATACAAGTTTTGGAAAGTTTGTCTTGCATGCTTTTTCAGAAGTTAGATGAAATTACAATAGGGGAACATTGCCATTAACTATTCGTGGAAATGACGGAAATATTTTAAAATTGTTTCTCATAAGAAATTGTTTGCAGTAGGATTAATTCCATATTTCTTAAGAAATTTTTTATTTTTATATACTAGTTATTGACTTCAAGTATACAGATTTCTGTTTAGTGTTGTCTTGAATATTAAGCATTTACTTAGCGAAACACAAAATATTCCTTTATTATAAGTTTAAAATTCCTTGAAGATGTCTGTAAAAACTAGAAGTTTAGTCAAAAAGCTATAGAACACATGCTGAAAGTTGGGATTCGACAGCTGAATAGATTTCTGCTTTGAAAAAATTTAAATGAGAATGAACTAAAATAACTTCATCTGTAAGTAAGTCATTTCTCTGAAAGATACATAAAGTACTTTATATTAATTAGATATACCTAATGTGGAAGTAATAGCTAAAATATCTATTTTAGATTTGAAGTTTGTCAAGTATGCATATATATTTGATGAAATTTTTTCTTAAAAATTGCCTAAGAAAAACATTACAAAATCTAAAAGAAAAACATCGGTACCGGACCTTAAGGTATATTTAGAAAATATGCAAAGTGATTGTACAAATGAAATATAAAGCTTAAAACAGCATTTAAAACTTAAAAAGCTTTTAAAGTCATTTTAGTAATTTATAGATAATTTTAATCACATGCAGGTCTTTTGAATTTTTGCAAAAACAAAATTTAAGTAAAACTATTCTATTGCTAAATGTAGACTTTTAACCATTCTTGGAATAAAAACAACCTAGCAAGCTCTGAAGTTTGCTTATTACAATATCCTTAATAAGAACACAAGAACAGCTACAAAATTTAGGATGGAACACACTAAAAATTCGGTGACATAGCATTTTACTTTACTTTATGACAAATAAAGTTCAACGTCCAGTTTGTTTGCTTCCATGGCAGTAAAATTTTTCATGCCATTAAGTATGATAAAGTAGTTCCGTTTTATGCTTTATTTTCCCTTAAATGTAACCTAAAAAAAATTTCTGATTTTATATCTAACCCAATGTTAGAATAATCTATTAAGAGCCACTCACAGCCAACCTTTCTCTTATTTTAAAATAAGAACAATTCGCGCCCGCGTGAATGTTTAGGATATGAAACGCAAAACTAACTTTAGCGGTTTATATTCTTAAATAAAACTCAATGAAATTTGTATTTGAATATTAAAATCTAATCTGGTCTATTTGATATGTCTATTAAAAGAGTAAAAAATGATTCGAGCAAATAAGTGAATTAGTCATGAAATTAGTTAAGTGAATTAGTCAGCATTGCTCCAGCAGTATTCGGAAAAAACTAAAATGATTTAATGTTAACCACATTGTTTGATTACACGCTAAACTTCTTTTTGTTAATATTTCCAGTATTGCATGTTATGAAATTTTAATATTCTCCTCTTTGTAGTTCATTTATTTTATAAATGTAATTTTTCTGCTGCAGTTTTTAAATTTTTCTCATTTTACTCTAGGTTCAACTTTATGGGGTAAGTGATTTAAAATGTTAAATTATATATATATATATATATATATATATATATATATATATATATATAT